>MU224737.1:8595247-8608762 GCA_018584345.1 Thuja plicata
GTTAAGTGTGCACTCTGTTAAGAGATTTGTAAAGAATGGTTAAGTCCACCTTCTACAAAAGGATTTTAGATGTGATGCACTTGTTAGAATGAAACTACATAAGTCTTTGATCTAATGATGTATACAACTTCCAATTGCTGATAACAGATCCAATAAAGCTTCCTATGTATGAGTAATCATCTTTTCATGATTGAATAATACCTTTGTCTACTCGTCGGTAGCCTCTGTGTGTTCTTGATAACTGGTGTGATCTGTTTCTAAACTTTGCATGAATTCTACCTTCTGCTCCTTGGATTCTCTTTGTGGCTATCAACAATAATGAATTCATAATTCATAATTGATTGAACATCTATTTATACTAGATTTTAGCTCAATTCTTGATTCACACTTTCACAAGTTAACTCTAGATCCAAGGTTTACAACTTGACCTTGATCTTTTGTTAGATATGTTTTAGATCCATTAGGATGCTTTAAAACATTTACATTATGCTTGCCTGACCCTCAAGTAATGATTTAAAACAAATTAAAACTCTATAACTAGAATTACAATGCTTTATCTAACGTGTAAAACTCAGATCCACTATTTGCGGGTTCTCTAACTGACTGTTGGTTCTGATGGTCGGTATGCTCTATCAGTCTATAGGTTTTCTTTGTCGTCAGTGTTCCTTTCTTGAACTATTCATCGGTCAATTCCTTTTTGTGCTCTATCATTTCTGTTCTCAAAACTGTGTCATCGGTGATGATCTTGTTTACTTCATCGGTGTTAACACTTGTCAATGTTCGTCAGTCAATTCCATACTTAGCATTTTCTCATGAATTTTTGTTCTGCTGGTTATGCTTGCAGTCTACCGGTTATGCTTGTACCGATGATCTCTGTCAATGCTTTTCACTAAGTGTACTAATGGCAAAATTAATGTCATCAATCTCCCCCTTTGTTATTAGTATCAAAAACATGATATGTGCAACACACTGAATGTATTAGCATGTACATCTGTGTATACTCCTTCCTTAGTCATTTGAATGACTCCCCCTATGTATATGCCAGTAAGTGTAAGTATATATATATTTTCTTATGTACTTTTTGATATATTGTACATAACTGTCTTTACATATCTGTTCCTTCTACACATACAATATACATTTCCTTTCTATTCCTCCTTTTTTGATAATAAAGGCAAAGGTACTTACATCTTGTCAAAAAGGTGGGAGTGTGAGGACTTGATCCCCTCCATCATCTTTTCCCATTTATCCTTCAACATTTCTAGAGCCATGTTCTCAAGTGATATCCTTACGTGTATATCATAGATGTTGTCTACTACAGACATCTCTAGGGTTACAATTAAGTTTCTGGCTTCAAAAATATGTTGTTATAGAATAGTAAGATTAGGCAAGATGTGTGCCTATAGTTTGGTAATCTCACCTCATAGTTGTGTTTCAGCATCCCATATTTCTTGTCTCAGCCTATTAGCCTCAATGACCTTGTCATGATGTGCCTTGATACTGTCTGCATTTGAGGTTAGGCTTTGTGCACTTGTTGTGACATTAGAATCTATTTCTGCTAACTTTTCACTATTTTATTTTGTAAAATTTTCAAGCATGCACATATTTTGAACTAAGGTAATTGCCTCAGCAATCATTGGCTCTAATTGATCAGTTAGTTCAGAGAGCTTTACCTTGTTCACTGCCACTTCTTGGTTGATCTTATCAATTAACTTGTATTGATACTTTTTCTCTGCTTGTTCTTCCATAGCTTGTTCTACATTGATATTCTGGTATGTGATGGCATCGGTAAGAACAGCAATTTGCTCCTTAACTGTAGCATTTGGTTCAAGTTTCACCTTAGGAACAAGTTGTTGGAGAATGTCTCTTGCCTTGTCAAGTGCCATTGTTTCCCTGTGTTCCTGTATCATTTTCTTCTAAATGGATTTCCTTTGGCATATCACTCCAAACTCTTGAAGTTTATCACTATCCAAAGTATTAATATCCCAGTTTGGGACTTCTATTACTTCATCCATTGTAATAGCCAAGATCTCTTTCTTCAATGTTTTGTTCTTCTTCTTCTTCTTTGGCTGGGTGGAAGATTGATGTGCTACCATTTGTAATCATTGAGATTGGGTTGACTTGGTAGGTGATGGTCGAGAAGATGAGGTGTCTTGTTGTTTCTGTTTTGAGTCCACCAGCTGGTTTTTTGAAGATGTATCCTCATTGGCCTTAGGTGTATCAATAAATATATTTTCTTTTTGTTGTGTGCCTTCATCCTGCTTGACTTCTTCACTCTTATCTTTTTCTTCAACCTTTCTTAATGTATCCTCAATTTTGTTATTTGCTTCGTTGTTTTGTTTATTTGACACTTCTTGATGATTGTCGGTTACATCCTTCATTTCTATATCTGTATCCTTTTGTGTGTTGGATGCATACTTGTTTTCATTAGTACCCATATCCTTGGGTATATCATCATCTTTCTTAGATGATTTATCTTGACTTGATTGAATATCAATAGCATCTATTAATATATTCATGTTTGTCAGTGTATTGATTGTTGCAATGTCAATAGTAGAATCCTGTCTGTTGCCCTTTGTAGTATTTACGTCTTCATCTTTTTGTGCTTCTACTATAGGGTCTTTTCCTGTAGTGTCATTGACAATGTTTTCTAACCATGATTCATCATTTATATCATCACCTAAGTTACCTTTTATTTTTAACTTTTCTTTAGTAACTTCTTCATCCTCTAAACTGATGTGAATTGGACTTGCTGGTACTTGATTTTCCTCACTATTTTTAGGCCATTCTTCATCTATAATATCAACATGTTTCTCACTGGTTATTTGAACTTCTTCACCGTCTAACTCAACTATTGAGTTATCTATCTAAGTGACAGTTTCCTTCTCATAACTACTCTCCTCAGTAGGATTGAGTATCTTGCTCCATTTATCATGAGCTTCTTGTTCTAGCTCTATAAAATTCTCTTCTAGAAATTTGTAAGCTCTCATTTTGGGTAAGAAATTTTTCTCATATTTCTCCATTATTTCATTTATTTCTTCCATTTTTGATTCAGGAGGCATAAGAGAAACAAGTAGTCTTTCTCTTATCCTCTTCTCCTCATGGAGTACAAATCTGAATCTCAAAGATAATCTTATCAATAGTTCTTGTGGTACATCACGTGTAGTGAATTGAAGTGGGACGTAATAGTGTCTACACATTTTATCTATAATTGCATCTTCAATTTTATTTTGTTCTATAGTATCCCATCTCAACCATTTCCTAATCTTAGGATGTCCAATAGATGATGCTTCAAAAATGTACTTACAAATTTCATCAATGTTTTCAGTAGTTGATGTTACCTTTTCTGTTTCTTTTGCGTGTTTAATTGCAGTTTCAGGCTCATCCATAGCTGAGTCCTCTATATCCTTATTTTTCTAAACAAATTTTCTCCTTTTGGTAGGTTTCCCAACAAGTTATTTTTCCTTTGATGTGTCAGGTTTCCTTTTATACACCTTTCCTTTTACCATGGGAGGAGTTGCATCCTTTGCTATCTGACTCCTCGTTCTTGACTTCTTAGGTGGAGGAGGAGGTGGTGAATCAAAATTTTCTTCCTCTGATTCATTTCCCTCTACTATATCACCAATGGGTATCTAGTCCTCAGTGAGTTCCTCCTTACCCTCTTATTCCTCTTCACCTTCCTTTTCTTCTTTACCTTCAGAAGATATATTCAATTTCTTTTTCAAATTCTTCACCATTCTGTCTGACTATTTTAAAGCTTTCTTGATAACAATATTTGTTTTAATCTTTTGTTTGGCCTCTTCATAGGTGCCAAATCTTTGTTTCTTGTTGTCCACTGGTTCATTCAGTAGTTCTACAATGCACTCATTGGCTAGTCCTACTTTGATTTCATATTCTAACCATGAAAGCCATGATTTCCTAGGTACTACTACTTGGATATACATGAAATTAGTATCTACCATGAAACATATATTTTCTCTATGTTCCTCTATCAGATTTTTAGGAATCCTTGTTCTTGATTGCAACATTTCCTTAATGGATTTGAAATAATCATGCATCACATTATCAAAATTTGTTCCTAGTGATTCTATGAATTCACCTATCTGAATGGTTATAGGTCTTCTTGTGTCCCATACAACTTTTCCTATTGAAGGAAAGTATTATTCAAAGTAATAGAATATGCACATTATGAGGGAGCCAAACTTATAAGTGTTTGTTCTTGAAGATATTATAGTGCACATGTTCTCCTCCAGTTTATGTAACAGGATCTGTGCAAGCTCCATCTGCTTTCCTTGTTTGATGATCTTGTATGTTGTGCTCATAGCAGTACTTGATATGCTATTCATTATGCTCGCTTGGAAGATTTTATATCCGATAACACATGATCCAAAATTTAGCTCTATGTCGGTAATGGTGTTGACCTTAAGTGCTCTTTTGTCTGATTTAGCACCAGTAAGTTTTTCAACTTCCACCAGGGATGGGTGCTTGTGAGCTTGTGGTTTGTCAGTTGTAGGATAACCAGTAACCACGTGAATAACATCCTTTGTTATTGGCTTTGGATTATTAATTGACAGAGTCTTGTTGTGAATTCTGCTAAGAACAATCTTTATCCACTCTGTTTTGAAGACTTTGGTAAAATGCAGTGCATTCATGAGTCCTTTCACTTCTAGATGTCTATGCTCTTCTTTGAGCTTTCCAGTGTCATCACATAGTGTCCTATAAGCATTATCTAGGTCTAGATCTCCTATTTCTGAGATCTTGCAGTGTATATAGGACCTTACGTCCTCTACCAGTAAAACCCTAGGTGGGATTCTGGAGAATGCCCTAGAATCGTCAGGTTGTGATGTTATTTCTAGGTGTAGCTTGAATTTGGGTTTAGCACAAAAGCCTCTACTGACAAGCTTGAACATTTTCACCTTATTTTCTTTAATCTTTTCAACTCTAGAAGTTGATGCCATTGCGTTGCAGAAATTTAGGGCTTTTTGCAAATAAACAGTGCGGTCGATGAATGTGATTACTTACTGATTCTCTGTGATTGCCTGTGAATGTGAATGCCTTGTGTCAAATTGATTCCTACTGGTTTGCACTCCAAATTTCTTGAAATCTCTCTACTCTCCTTTGCTTTGCTCAAAAATTGCGAGTGCAAAAATGAGTTTACCCATTGGGCTTTTATAAATTTTTGTGCCCTAAGTTGTCATTAATGCTTACTTACCAACTCATTGGTATACAAAGACTGAGTTTGTCAGTTGAGACATTCATAACATCTTCGATGTCTATGCAAAGCATTGGGGTTGCTAGCAGCTTTGGTGACCTCACCGATGATGGTCGGTAAAGTGGCAAAGACAAATTTCATTGCCTCAAGGTTAACTGATGTCTAATGGTTTACACTTAGCTTGTGTAATGACCGATACATTCTAGTAAGTCATGCTAAATTTTCTGTGTGTGTTCACTGATGCAAATTGTGTCCAATAACCAATGGTTTCTTTTCAATAGCTTAACAAATAACAATATATTGCATCATTATTCATGCTAATATCACAATATGAACTATGTGTAATGGAACCGATGCATAATATAACTTGTCATAATGCAGTTCCATACATACTTGTGCATTTTAGTTGGATGTAGTGATGTCACTAGATCCATTGGATGGGGTGTCATCATTTGTATTGCTTGTTCCTGCACCTTCAGTGTTTGTGGCTTTTACCCACATCTTGTTTCTCATTCTCTTGATGTTGTCAATGGTATTTCCATTGGGATGAGTACTTGTATCTGTCAGTCAGTTTTTGCAATCTTTTATCACATGTCCAACCTTATGATAATGCAAACATACCATACCTAGATTGGTCCAATTTCTTGACCTTCTGGTCCACTTTCTCATATAGTTTGCAGCAATATGACCATACCTTCCACATGTTGTGTAGTTTACCCATGTGTTATAGTCTCAAACATATGAGTTACCTACTCTTGTTGGTTTGTGGCTATTATCAATTTCCTTTGGTGTCCAGGCCTTGTTGTTCTTTTTCCATCATTCTTCATATGTATGCCCATTCATCTTGCAAGTAGGACAATACTTTTCCATGTAGGTTTTCCTCTTTGTATTTGTCACTTTGTATCTACACTCATGTGCCTTATGCCCTTTCTTTTGACATTTATAACAATTACCAATGAAAGTAGATTGTGCTTGAGAATACCTTTCATTTTGCTTATGCAGATGTTTGAGGTGTGCCTGGGTTTTCCACAGTGATTGCATGACAGCTTCTTAGATCTTGGGGTTGTGAAAGCATTCCTTTGATCTGGTTGATTAGAAGATTCACTATTCTTGTTGTACCCTAATCATGTGTAGTTGTTGACTCTTCTCTATCCATCAAGAAAATCATCCATCCTTTTGTTTCTTTCTTTAGCTTTCTTGATCAATTCGTTGTGTTGATTCCAGACTTTGATTTCATGCTTCAATTTTTCATTCTCTTCTCTTAGCTCACAGATAATCTATATTCTTTCAATGAGTTTTGTATTTAGTCTCTTTGATTCTTGACTCATAAGAATAATCTGGTTGGTAACCTCATGGTGATGTTCAGTACATCTTTGAATCTCTAATTCTTTCTCTTGGGGCTTCTCTATTATTTTTCTCCTATCATCAATGGCTAGTGTTCTTTCATTTTTAGCTTTTCTTGCATCATTCATGACATCAATCATTTTTACCATTTGAGTTTCTTGACCAATTTGTAGCATCTTGATTTTCTCTATCAAATGTAGATTGACCTCTTGTAAACTTGTGATTTCTTCTACTGATGTGTCTAAAGCTTTTCTTTTCGATGATTCTATTGTATCAAAGTAATCTTGTATTTTTGATTCTTTGTAGTCCTCATTCAGCCTAGTTGCCATAATCTTCCTTTCATCAAGAAGTTTTCTTAACTTGATTCTTGCCTCTTTATACTGCTCATAATTTATCTGCATCTGTAGCTGCTCATTCTCAATAGTCATGTCCAGTCTGTACTTTTCCATTGCTCTGATCTTTTCTCTTAATTTTTTAAGCTTTTCAAGAAAGAGACTTAGCTCTGATACCAATTGTTGGAATTATATTGGAATGATGTACTGAGAGGGGAGGGGTGAATCAGTACCTCTAAAACTTTTCTTGGTTAACCCATTAACCCTTTAGTCATCAGTTTTTAAATTATCTTATCTAACTATTCATCTTTATTTATGTATATGCAATCATAACATAATTTCTTTAATATGTAACCATACAAGAAACATTCATGAAAATAGATAACACATGACACAAGATATAATATCGCAGAAAACTCCTGTTAGGAAGTAAAAACTATGGTGGAGATTGTTACCCACAAGACTTCACTATCTACAGATAAGAAGGGGCTGGTTAAGGCTTACAATTGGTCACTTCTGATGATCGACCCTGTTAGGAGTATTATAGTGGAGACCTGTTAAGATCTACTTCATGTGAAGCTTTAGCAACACTGTTAAGTGTGCACTCTGTTAAGAGATTTGTAAAGAATGATTAAGTCCACCTTCTACAAAAGGATTTTAGA
The DNA here is from genome assembly GCA_018584345.1 of Thuja plicata. NCBI lineage: Eukaryota > Viridiplantae > Streptophyta > Pinopsida > Cupressales > Cupressaceae > Thuja > Thuja plicata. Next base: position 8,602,798 of record MU224737.1, read on the forward strand.
TGTGATGCACTTGTTAGAATGCAACTACATAATTCTTTGATCTGATGATGTATGCAATCTCCAATTGCTGATAACAGATCTAATAAAGCTTCCTATGTATGAGTAATTATCTTTTCATGATTGAATAATACCTTTGTCTGCTCGTTGGTAGCCTCTATGTATTCTTGATAACTGGTGTGATCTATTTCTAAACTTTGCATGAATTATGCCTTCTTCTCCTTAGTTTCTCTTCGTGGCTATAAAAAATAATGAATTCATAATGCATAATTGATTGAACATCTATTTATACTAGATTTTAGCTCAATTCTTGATTCATGCTTTCGCAAGTTAACTCTAGATCCAAGGTTTACAACTTGACCTTGATCTTTTGTTATATATTTTTTAGATCCGTTAGGATGCTTTAAAACATTTACATTATGCTTGCTTGACCCTCAAATAATGATTTAAAATAATTTAAAACTCTACAACTAGAATTACAATGCTTTATCTGACGTGTAAAACTCAGATCCACTATTTGCGGGTTCTCTAACTGACTGTCGATTCTAATGGTCAGTCTATCAGTTTTCTTTGCCATCAGTGTTCCTTTCTTGAACTATTCATTAGTCAATTCCTTTTTGTGCTCCGTCGGTTCTGTTCTCAAAATTGGTCATCGGTGATGATCTTGTTTACTTCGTCGGTGTTAACACTTGTCAGTTTTCATTGGTCAATTCCATACTTAGCATTTTCTCATGACTTTTTGTTCTGTCGGGTATGCTCATTGTCTGCCAGTTATGCTTGCAGTCCACCAGTTATGCTTGTACCAATGATCTTTGTCAATGTTTTTCACTTAGTGTACTAATGGCACAATTAATGTCATCAACATTAACCATATTGAACCCTAACATGAAACCTTAACTAGATATGAAACCCTAACCATATGAAACCCTAACATGAAACTCTAACAAATTAAGGTCCTAACATGAAACTGAAACATAAATCAATATAAACTCTAACATTAACCCTAACATAAAACCCTAACCATATTGAACCCTAACATGAAACCTTAAAACCATATTGAACCCTAACACATGAAACTCTAACAAATTAACCCTAGACATGAAACTTAAATATAAATAAACATAAACAGTAATGTATTAACCCTAACATGAAACCTTAACCATATTGAACCAGGTTACATGAAACCCTAACATAAAATCTTAACCATATTGAACCCTAACATGAAACCTTAACTGGATATGAAACCCTAACATGAAACCCTAACCATATGAAACCCTAACATGAAACCAGGTAACATGAAACTCTAACAAATTAAGGTCCTAACATGACATTGAAACATAAATCAATATAAACTTAACAATAACCCTAACATAAAACCTTAGCCATATTGAATCAGGTTACATGAAACCTTAACCATGTATTGAACCCTAACATGAAACCTTAACCATATGAAATGTCTAACATGAAACCTTAACCATATGAAACCCTGACATGAAACCTTAACCATATTGAACCCTTTAACATGAAACCCTAACCATATTGAACCCTAACATTCAAAATTCTAACAAATTAACCCTAACATGAAACTGAAACATAAATCAACATAAACTCTAATATTAGTTCCCTAACATGAAACCTTAACCATATTGAATCATAACATATGAAACCCTTTAACAGGAACTTAAAGACATAATAGTACCCCTTAAGACCTAATAGGACCTAATAGACATGAAGACCTAATAGGACCTAATAGGTAGATATGAAGACCTAATAGGACCCTTAATCTACCTAATAGGACCCCTTAAGAGGTATAATAAAATTGGACTTACTTGACCTAATATGACCTATTAATACCCCTTAGTACTTGCAAGGACCCTTAAGACCTAATAGGACCCCAAGTAAGAACTATAATTTTATTTATTCATCTATATTTGTTTCCATTTTACATGCAATTGTAACATGTAATCAAGTACGTAATTGTTAACACTTAGCTTTCATGTACATGTTACATCTAGATGGCCACTGAGGATGTACCTACCCATGATGTACCAACTCAGGATGCACATCACACTCTTGATATGGCAAGTATTTTTCTAACAACTCAGAAAGAGATGGCTAAACTTAGAGAGAACATTTGCATGTCTGATTTAGATGACATATATAGAGATATTTGAGCCACTATATTGAGGATTTTAGAGGACATGACTACTAGATTGAGATCCCATTATTCTTTCATGCCATAGGTTGTAGATACTATTTTTTGAGATTTGAGAGTTGAGGTATCGAGTGATGCTTCCTTGGAGATGGTCCAGAATCGTGTCCCCAAGGAAATTATCAAATGAGAGGTCTTCCCATTTTATGATAGGAAGACCAAGGTGAGGTCTTATCAAGTTACATGGTGTAGGATTCCTCAGATCACATGCATGATATACCCTCATTTTCTTGCAGCACATGGTCGTTATCCTAATAATGACCAAATTCTATTATATTTTGCACAACAATTTTAAACTGAGTTCCATTTGGGACTTAGGGTCAACTATTTAGATCTACCTATATATTATAGTCAGGGGTGCTGTAGAGTTGTCAACCATGACTAGTATCATAGGGCTGATTAGGTTGTATGTACTCATAGAGAGCTAGTTGGGCACACGACTCTGGTAGTGGCACTGGTGATGGCATCTACTATAGATAGAGTGGTCATTGCTTCGCAGAGGGAAGTAGTGGATAGGATAGGTGAGATCACATCTGTAGCCACCTCTATCACTTCAGATACAGTGGGAAAATATATTTTGACTAGACCGAGTCGAGGCAAATCATCCACTAAGGCTTCATCTAGTACTTCTGCAGGGGTCAGTGATGAGACATATAGAGCTTTTGGTTTTCCTCCACCTAAAGAGATACGAGCACTTTCTATCCATCATTGTCATTTGGATGTGGCACTTTACTTTTTGGAGGAACTCCTACAGTCCTATTCTTATATTGTAGACATGCAGAGTATCCCAACACATTCAGTTAGAGATGTCATCAGAGTTGCACAGGGTCCTGTAGTTCCATTGACACAGGACACACCATCTAGCCAGGCACAACATAGTTCACAACACTCTGTAGAGTGCTTGGCACCATCTACTTAGGCACAACATAGTTCACAGCACTCTGCAGAGTGCTCTACACCATCTAGTCAGGCACATCATAGTTCACAGCACTCTACAGAGTGCTCTCCACCCACTGATCAATCTGCAACTATAGAGCCAGGTATACAGGTTGGAGATGTATGCATCACAGCTGAGGGCCTAGACACATTTGATGAGAAGTTGCACGGGTTGAGTTAGGTGGACTCTGGTAGTGATATTGGATCATTTATGCATTTTCTATTTCCTCCTGGTGCTTCAAGATCTACATTAGTCCCCTCCCAGCTACACACACCCCTACACTCTTCATTACTAGAGACCCTCAGGATAGGAGGTGGTGTGGGTGATGATGTTTCAGTTGATGATATGATGGTGGACTGCACTGATGATCCTCTTCATCCTGAGACCCAGGTATATAAATTTTTCTTTTCTCCTTTCCAGGAGTTTTAGTGAACAATTAATTGTAGATCTATGTGTATTGATGTTTGTTCAATGTATAATATTTTGCAGACATAGTTAGCAGATAACATTACCTCTAGTGTGGGCTTGAAGAATCTAAAGGAATTATATTTTTCCATTAGTATACTTAGAGAAAAACATGATCTGCACCATCGGTTTACTCTACACTGACAGACAGGGCATAACACTATCCAACGATAAGGTTACCCGACAAACACTGTTAAGTGTTGTCCGATGACAAAAAGGTAAAAGATACCCGAGGAGTAATAATAGTGCTACCTAACAGAACAAAAAAGAGAGGAACCTGACAGATACATGGAACTCGATGAATAGTTCAGTCAAGGAATGCCGACATACTGCAAGTTCAAACTGATGACCAAGAACCGACAGTCAATTACATCCCGCAAAAAGTGGATCTGACTTTCCACATTAGATAAATCACTGAAGTTGTATTTATAACTTCTTGATTTTCTTTTAAATCCATTATGTGCGAAGGAAGAAATAAAAATTTAATTGTTTTAATTAGTTTTACTATTTTAAAATATGCAAACTAAAGATCAAGGTCAAGTTGTAAACCTTGGATCTGAGAGTTAACATTGTAATATGTGAATTCCAAGATAGGTCAAATGCTTTTATAAATAGATGCTCAATCCATTGAGAAAAGGATTTGATCAATGAAGATAGTATCCGTGGAGAGAAACTAAAGACTAGATAGAGAATTCATGCAGAAGAACACAAGAAAAATCAAATCAGTTTTCAAGAATAGAACAGAGGCTACCGACAAGTAGAGAAAAGGTATTCATCAATCACTTAAGGTGATATTATTATTGTAAAAGATTTAATGTATCTATAAATCAGCAATAGTATATTGCATACATTTAGGTCAACATTTGTAATCATACTAACAAGTGTAGTACACTAATGAAATCCTTTCAAGAAAGGTTGGCTTAACCATCCTATTGTAAATCTCATATCTAAGTGCACACTTAAATCAGTGTTGCTAAAGCTCTTAACAAAGTAGATCTTAACAGGTCTCCACCTTAATACTCTTAACAGGGTAGATCATCAGAAGTGATCAAATTGTAAGCCTTAACTGGCTCCCTTCCATTCTATAGATAGTGAAGTTTTGTGGGTGCCATCCCCACCACATTTTTTACTTCCTAACAGGATTTTTTTGTGATACCATATCTTATGTTATGTGTTTATCAATTTCATGAATGTTTCTATGAATGATTGAAAACTATTAAATATTATGAACAAAAAATATATACATAAGAAATAATAATAGTAATGGTTGGTAAATCAGAATTGAAAGATTACTAATGATGAATTGTGTAAGGTGCTAAAAGTTTTAGAGGTATTGATTCACGCCTCCCCTCTCAGTACTACTTTCCATTAATTCCAACAATTGGTATCAGAGCTGAGTCTCTTCTTGGAAATATTAAATGCTTAAGAGAAAAGATCTTACAATGGAGAAATAAAAACTTGATAAGAATATTGAGAACAAAAACCTGGAGATATAGATGTTCTATGAACAGTAAAAAGAAGTGAGAATCAAGATGAGAGAGCTACTAGATGAAAGAAAAGGTATGGCTACCTGGAACAATGAAAAAGACTATCAAGAAGAAGAGATTCTAGATTTGTTTGAATGTTCAGGATCAAATGCAAGTAATACATCAAATACATCAGAAGAGAACATCACAAATCTAAAGGAGATCAACATCTGACAAAGAAAATAAAGATGTTGCAAATCGGTCAAGAGACCCAAATGGTAAGAATGATTGATGTGATGAGTTCTGCCTGACAAGCTGAAATAGAGAGAACACTTGCTATTGATGATAGAAGGAAGATTTCAGAGAAACTACAAGAAAAGGAAATGGAAATTCAAAGACATGTTGAGCATCACCATGATCTCACAAATCTGACTATCCTTATGAGTCAAGAAGCAAATAGAATAAATGTGGAACTCATTGAAAGAATACAGATTATTGGTGAACTAAGAGAAGAAAATGAAAAGCTAAAGCATGAGGGTAGAATTCAGCAACAACATAGTGAGATTATTAGAAAGGTTGAAGAAAGAAATAAAAGAATGGATGACTTTCTTGAAGGACAGTGAAGAGTCAACAACAACAACGGTATAGGCTTTACCAAAAATGGAGAATCGTCAAATCTAAAAAATGTCTATGAAAATCCAAGACCAAGAAAGCTATCATGCAAGCACTATGGAAAGCAAGGGCATACATCAAATGTGTGTAGAGGTAAAATGAAAGGTACTCCCAAATCTACACCTACATCTTCATTCATAGGATTCTGTTATAAATGTAACAAGAAAGGACATAAGGCTTATGAATGCAAGAGCAAGATAGAAAAGCCAAAGAAGG
>MU224737.1:8646292-8678111 GCA_018584345.1 Thuja plicata
TTTTGATGTTGCATCTATACCCAATAATTTTAATGCCCCTTCCAACTTTTTGTTTATAAGTACAACTGAAAGCAATTGAGCTTGTTTAAGTGTTTCTAAATTATCAAATTTAGCCAATATTTCTCTTTATATCATATTCATTGACCTCTTCTTAGCAAGACTTAAGGGTTGAACATTAGCAAGTAATCTCAAATTTTCCACATCCATTGTAAGTAAATGATCTAAGTTTCTATAATTAATATTTCTCTTTACAGTTTGAGCTAAATTTATATGTTCATCCATACCGATAGGAGTACATGATCCTGAACCTTCTCCAACATCAATTGCCTAAGATTTCATAAGGAGTGATCCTGACCCTTCTTCAATGTGAAATTCTTCGACTTGAATTGACCCTCCTACTTCAGATTGTCCTTCACCTTCTTTAGTTTTATGATAATACGCCAATGCAGCTTCATGATTTCTTTGTTTGGCACTAGGCAGTCTTTTTCTAGTAGATTTACGTTGTCTTCCCTTCTTGTTCCCCATTTCTTCTCGTCGAAAATATCTTCCAAAAGATAAGCAATAAAAATTCTTTTCTTCAAAAAAATACTTTGATATAATATTTCTCCTCTTCAAAATTATACCTTTGAAAAAAATAGAAATAATAATCCTTATTCCAAAAACGCATTTTTAAAAATGAACAATAATAGAAAAAGTGAATTACTTGTTGCAAATCGGTAAAAACTGAAAACAAAAAACTTTACTTTTATACCATTCTAAATTTTAAAAAAAAAAATTCAACATGGCCGACCTACCTCGCGCGAAGTACCTAAGATAAAATTTAGGTGGGATGGTTTTCAATGAAATTTTCACATAGGTGGCTTTGCGCAAAGGGTCTTTATGTGAAGCCCCTTAGACCCCTTCGCGCGAAGGGGGTCTTCGCTTGAAGACCCCTAAAATGAAAATTTCTTGTCTCAAAAAAAGGTCCTAAAAATTGGTCTTTCAAGGCCTGGGACAAGGACCAAATCAAATGTTTTTTCTCAAATACATGATGCTAAATGATGCAATTGGAAACAAGCTTTCTAATGAATATAATTTTAATACATAGTGAGTTCGTTATCACTTTCAAATATTACTTTAACTAAACATAGGTTGTTTGGCGATTCAACAACCTGTCTCTTCAAGGCTTCAAGAAAAATAGTAAATTACAAAAAAAAAAATGAAAAATATGTAGAAAAAGAGTATTTTTGTTACCTTTCTATATTATAGAAATTAAATTTTGATATATACATTTCAGGCTAGAGTTATCAAAGTGACCTTATATCTAAATTACAGTTACTGTCACTTTATAACTTAATAAACTATGAAATATTGACCCAAAATGAATGAAACCAATTACATCCTCTAGATATTGAAGTTACAAATATAATTTTGAAATAATTACCTCATTATCATATTTTTAAAAAATTTATGCTTATCCAAGTGACAATCACTTCTTAAAATCATAGTTTTTTCACACAAACCACTTTTCAAAGGAGAAGGAAAAATGAATTTTAATTTATTTTTTTAAATATATTTAGAAAATAGAAAGAAAATGCTAAAAGACCCTAGTTTATATAATCTTCAAATTCCTTATAGTTTTGCGCCAATAGGTGTTTGAAAATGAAGTTTTTTTCTCAAAATGTTGATCTTTGTGTCAAAGTTGGCCAAAAATTAGGACACACTATTGTGGGACCACCCAGCTAACATGATATCAAGATAAACCATATGCTCAAAGTTTAAAAAATAAAAAGTTAGGTACGAAAGTATTTATCAATACTCTCATGAAATAAATATACTAAAACACAAATGACAACAGACAAGGTCAACTAATGAAACCTGCATCAACAATGCATTAATCACATGGATATAGACAGTCCACTAATGAGTCATCTCACTGCAAGTCAATGGGTCATGAATCCATCACCTATATGACTCATGATCTAAGCAATGAATAATGCAGTGCATTATCATGTTAGTATATAAATAAATATGAGAGAGACAATGATAAAATTAGAAGAATATGAGGCTCAAGCACCAAATTAATGTAAGATCCTGATTTGCCAAGCATGTTTACCATTGTGAACCATAAGATGGGATTATGAAGAGTAATAACATATTGTCTGCTAGAGATATGAGAAATCCAATAAAATATAAGAAGGATTAAAAGAACAACATCCTCACCAAAAAAAAAAATGGAACAAGTTGATAAACATTAATTGAAGTAAGCGCATCCCAGTACAACTTACAAATGGAACAAGTTGATAAACATCAACTGAAGTAAGTGCAACCTAGTGCAACTTACAAATGGAACAAGTTGATAAAAATCAACTGAAGTAGGTACAACCCATTGCAACTTAAAATTGGAACAATTTGATAAACATCAACTAAAGTAAGTGCAACCCAGTGCAACTTACAAATGGAACAAGTTGATAAGCATCAACTGAAGTAAGTGCAACTTACAAATGGAACAAGTTGATAAAAATCAACTGAAATAAGTGCAACCCAGTGCAAATTACAAATGGAATAAGTTGATAAACATCAACTGAAGTAAGTGCATCCCAGTGCAACTTACAAATGGAAAAAGTTTATAAACATCAACTGAAGTAAGTGCATCTGAGTGCAACTTACAAATAGAACAAGTTGATAGACATCAACTAAAGTAAGTGCAACCCAGTGCAACTTACAAATGGAACAAGATGAACCCATAAAAGATGCAACAAAGTGCATAACAATAGATCATATAAAATTGGTAGCAATTAATGATTAAACAATCAAATTAATAATAATACACAAGAAGGCAATGTTAATAGATAACTCACAATATGTGAAAGTTTATAAGTTAGCATTAGCAATGAATTTATTTGCATTGGATCGAAAATTTGTGTATATCATTTTCCTTTAGAAAATTGAAATACTTTTAAAAGGTTTAATGATGGTTAGCTAGGAAAAAAGAAATACCCCCATCACTTGAATAATAATACCAATTGTACATAACTTGCAATTACAAAACATTTAAAGAAAAAATACTTTAAAAAAATCTTAGCACAAAATTATATAAAATAAATAAATATGAGTATTCCATAAATGATGGTTAGATTTAAATTAAAGTAGACATAATAGTACCCCTGTTTAAATGAATTTGACTTCAATTTTTTTTAGCAAACACTCCTTATATTAAAAGACTTGAATAATAATTCTAATTTGAAGAAAAGATGAAATCATATTTATATAGATAAGAAAAGACATGATTAAGTAACAAAAATGAGCAGATTAACTTAAACGAAGTGAAATACAATGAATATATAATGATAAAGATCAATAAAAATAAATTTGAATTAATGTAACTCTCAATTTGAATGGTTAAATAATCATATGAAAAAAAATTAAATTTTTAGTTTAAATGAAGGAACAAATTTTTAGAGTAATGAAATTGCAAAATAGAAATTGGAATATGACTAAATAAATAAAATGTATATTGGGTTAAAACGATGTTAAAAAATATGAAGCGAAAAATTTGTATTAAAGTTTAAACATTTTGTTAAATAAAAGATTTAACACACAATGTGAATAAACTATATATAAACAATGTAATTGAAATGTTTGAAATACAAATGAATTTTACTATTGGAATGAACTTTAAACATATGGAAGCTAAAAACTATTAACAACTATCTCTTTTTGTTAAATTTAAATTATTTATGTATAAAAATGTAATTGTATCATCAAAAAATGGAAGCACTTCCATTTTGGACTGGTTTAGCCCTCTGAGTAAGTGATTTGGGGTCATTTCAAGTGACTTGAATGGGTCTTTGACTTGGATCTGGATTTTCCCCCTATTCTACCCCTTTTCCACTTCTCTGCAGCCTCTTCTTGGCACCTTGATCTGCAGATTTGAAGTTCTGGACTTCAAGGTCAAGATTAACCTTGACCCTAACCTAGGTCAAGGTTGACCTCAATCTTTACCTAGGTCAAAATTGACCTTTTTCTGTTCCAAGGTCAAGATTTCAAGTTTTCAAGGTTTCTGGATGTTGGGCTTCGAAAAGAGTTAATTCTTGCTTCCAGGTCGGCTATTTTGGGTTTCAAAATGATGACTTAAATTATACTTAATATAGGTCCTCTTCTATGGGTATGGGTCTAATGGGAATTTAATTCTCCTATGTAGGCCTCTCTAGAAGATTGTGCCCTAGATTTGTATATAAGGAAGCTTTCTCCTCTCATTTTCTCTAACTATCCAAGAAGCAATATGATCTAGACCACCTATGCATATGAAGGATAATCTATTGAAGCATTCATATACTCTCAAGCATCCAAGCATCCCATCATTCAAATCATCAAGGAGATCCATTGGTATCCATTGAAGGATTCAAGCTCTATGGAACCCTCTTTTTGAAGATTTATCCATTCATATCCATGCAAACCTCCTCCTCTTCCAAGATCCATTCAAGACTGGTGTTGAAGATCCAAAAGCAATTTTATTTGAGACATCCTACATCCCACATTCTACATTCTACATCTATTTTGGTGCATACATACTTGTGGATCCACAGATTTGAATCCACCACAAGGATTTCTATACAAGAAAGGTGAATTAGTTTATTTACTTTGTTACTTATGCAATTTCAATTATATTTTGAGGTTAATTCTAAAACCGGGGTTTGACCAAGGAAAACTCCTCCCCCCCAACAAACAAATCTATTTTTCTTGTAGGTACATGTTCAGAATAGTAGATTGGAGTGCAGATTTGGATACCCTTTTTGGCAAACTTTCAGGATTCAAAAACAGATTTTTTGTCTGAGAATTTTTAGATCGATTCCGCCCTAGGTCACAATTAGAAATTTTGGGTCAATGGTGACATTTGACTTGAGGGTACAAATTGAAACTGTGTTAGAATGGAAAAATATTTCTGGATTTTGTTTGTCTCTATGTTTCCATTCCGGATCTGGTCTCAGATTTTCTAAAAATTGAGTGTAGACCCCCGAAAATGGCATTCTTCAGATCTGCAATAGTACAAGGTTAGTACTTTTCTCCTATCCATTTAAATTAAAGTTCTTACTCTATCTAAACCTATCGCACATTATTTTCTATAAAAGGGAATTTAAGATCTTTTTCTTTATTCTTATTTCCAATTGATTAATTCATTTATGCATTGATCCTTCCTTTGGGGTTAATCAATTTGGATCCTTCCTTTGTGTATTTAAGGTTAAAAGGAACATCTTATCTTCCCCACACATTCCACATTTCAAAATCCATATCCATTATTTTATATTACATTTCTGTGACATCTATTTTATATGTTATAGTAATAACAATTGATGGTTAAAAAAAGTCCATTAAACAGATATATTTAAACAAAATGATATTTAGTTAATTTCAATTAATGAAAAGAGGAACAAAATAATGAGTGAAATGTTAAATGAAATAATAATATTAACAAAAAATAGAGGCAAATAAATGGTCAAAGATATACCAAATGAGTTGCTTCCCTGTTGAATGTACTTGAAAAACTTTACAAGGAATGTCAAATTGAGCTAAAAGTAACTGATAATTAACCCAATGAATGAGATATCCTTCGCAGGGAATAATATACAAGAATAGATGCCCACTGATGTTTGACTTCTATGAGGTGTCCAAATGGTTCCAGAATCATTTTGTAACTTCCCTAAATTACTATTTGAGAAATTTACTCCAATGGATGTAGGTGACTGATGCATTCCAGAATCAATATGCTGGACAGGACCTGCAAGGGTTTTTATGAGTCCAGGCAAAGTTGAAGGACTAAGAGGAATCTCTATTCTTCCATTAGTAAAACATCCTACAAAAACTTCATTTCTATAAGGAATGCGTGATTTTAAGCGGAAAGGTGAAGGAATCTTGGGGATAGGACTGAGAGGGCTATGCAATGTAATGCTACGCATGGAAGAGAAGGAAGTAGGGTGAGAAAAGGTGAAGAACCTATGCAATGGGAGAAAGAATATTATCTAGTCTAAGAAGAAGATCAACACCAAGAAGACAATAAAAAAGACAAAGTTATAATGTTGAACAATAAATAATGTTGTGCAAGGGATGAGTAAAAGGTTTTAATAGTTACTAATATGATAAAAATGTGCAATGAAAGGAGAAGGAGGACTAGCGTAGGGTGAAAAGAGAGAGGAGAGCTATGTTAGAAGTTTCCAAGGAGAGAGCATGGGGTGAAAGGAGACAGGACTACAAGATTTGAGAACACAAGGGTAAGCTGCGCAATACTAAAGGGCTGAAATGAGAAATGCTGCAACGTGGGAGAGGGAGAAACCAAGAGATGCAACTGTTGATAAAGACAAATTCACTAATAGTTGACCTTAACAATTGCCAGCAGTATGCTTAAGCAGTTATAAAAAAACATGTGTGATTACCATCACAAAGATAAAGCGATGAAGTTGCTCTAACCCTTCAAACAAAACAAAGGGTTCATAATCTTCTTTGGAGGTTTTTTTTGCACCTTCTCTTGAGAGGAACCTTCTGGATGAGTTTCCCGCTTGAATCAACCCTAAGAGCTTCCTAACACCTGCCTCAATCTTCTTCTCACCCTCTGAAGCACTGGGCTTAGTATCTTTATCATCACAAGGAGAAAACTATTTATAATACTTTGAAGGAATGCATATGCTTGAAATCAAGCTTGAGGTGGTTGCCAACATCAGTGAAATAAATCAAGAGATATAATGTAGAATAAGAGCTCAGATAGCTGAACCAGCACTATGGAAAAGATAAACATCAATAGAATAAACTATGCTACGATACAAATATCCAACATAAATAATTTTTTGAGATTAATATAGAGATTAAACAATGATGGATAAGACACAATAAAAATCTATATAGTTAGTATAAACCTACAGAAGAAAAAAGTTAGAAATCAGATAAACTTTGATAAATATACAGAGAGATATTAAAAAAAGAGATTAAAAAATAGATGAATATGAGATATTAAGTTAATCCTGCAATAAAAAAGTTAGATATACTGATTTTAGAAAATCTCTAAAGGAAGGAGATATGTAAGAACGTTGAAATATATAAATCTGAATATACAAATCTGTAAATAGGATAGTTAGAGAAATGGATGAAAATCCATGAAAGACAACACCCTTGCTGTTTCTTGATAGAGGGTGAGTTAGATCCTTTTTTAAAAAACTAGAAAATAGAAGAATAAACTTAGATTTACAAAATAAATGAAAGAAAACCCTACAAACAAGAGTTAGATTAACAAAAAATCTTATTTCTTCTCCTCAACCGAGACATCTTTCAACTATTCCTGCATGCAACACTCAAAAAAAAGATTAAACTAGCTATGATACCATGTTAGAAACATAAAAGAAAATGGAAAAGAGATAAGGAAAGAATCCAAGAGAGTGTGCAAAATGAAGAGTTTTACCAAATACAAAGAAAGAGAGAGATTTTCCTTCAATAGATCAAACACCAAGTTCACCAAAATGTTCCAAGACCAACACAAGAACTCAAGGATTTTGAAAAGGGAAAAAGAAAGAAAAAAAAAACCCTTGTGTATAATACAAATGAGGAACAAATCCTAAATAAGAAGAGAGAAAGGGAGAAATAATCTCATTAATATTGTGAGAGAAAGAATGGGAATGAGAGAAGAAGAGAGAAGAATTCCCATGAGAACCAACCTTGAGAAGTGATAGAGAATCATCTCTTAAGTAGAGATGAGTGAAGGAGTTTGCATGTAACTCCCATATCCTATAAGTTCCACATTCACATTAAGTGTGTGTCATGTGTAGGAATCCTCTTAAGGAGGAATATCTAATTTCCTTATTAAAGAAAATACAAAAAAGTGACATGTCCTCCTACTTGGACTAGAGGACAAGAAACAAAATAGGATACCTTGGTTTATCCTTTAATTACATAGTTTACCAAGGAAAGATTAATTTCTAACACCCCCCTTTAATCTTTACTTGGGGTGTTTATAACAAGGGGTATGAAACCCTTTTTTTACAAAAATATGCAACTTGATCTTCAATATAAGGAAGAAATTGTATTGTCTCCAAGTTGGCAAGTAGTCTTGTGGAAACATGATGTACAAGCAGCTTTGGTAGAGCCAAGAGAAGTAGATGGGTCCTTTAAATGTGTTCAAGTGGAAGTATATGCACATCTGCAAGTAGTATTGTGATTCATAAGACATGTGTAAATGAATCGATGTCTTTAGAAAGGTCCATGATATATCACCTAAATCAAAGAATAGAAAAACCACAAGTAGATTTTCCATAGTTGGGATCTACTCTTGATCCATCAACCCAAAAGTACTCTCTCAATACAATCTTCTCAATATCCTCAACACAGTTGTCCCTAAATACTAGGGATTTTCTCATAGAATATCTCCCCCTTTAACAACAAAGGAAAAGGATGTCATAACTCTTCTTCTTTCTTTTTCAAGGTGTAGCTTTTTCAAATATTCATGCCTACAACAACTAGGTGCAAAATCACCCAAATATGTTCTTTAATGTTCCTATGATCACTCCCCCTAAGGATTAGATCCATATATCAAGTCCATAAAATGATACAGCTATAAAATCCACTTGACTGATGCATTCCTGCATCAATTTAGTTCTTGCAAGGAGGGGCTCACACCCCAAGCATACCTTTGAGATACTCAAAGACATCCTTTGGAAAAGGTTTGGTAAATATATCTTCTATATGTTCCTTTGTGTTGACATACTCCAATCTGATCTCCTTCTCTGCTACCTTGCCCCTCAAGAAATGATACTTAATCAAAATATGTTTAGTCTTTGAGTGAATTACTAGATTATTCAAAATATTCACTATGCTAGTGTTATCACAATGGATAACCACTGGCTCTTCAAAAATTATTCCAATATCCTTCATTATTTGTTTCATCCAAACAATCTGTGTACAATTTATAGCAGCAACAACATACTCAGATTCAATAGTAGACTAAGCTATACAATCCTTCTTCTTACTTAATCATGAAACCAACCTTTTTCCAAGGAAAAATGCTCCACCACTTGTACTCTTTGTCATCCACAGTACCTTCCCAATCAGCATCAGTATATGCATGTAAGATAAAATCATCTTATTTTTCATACCATAACCCATACTCTATGTTTTCTTTCAAGTATCTGAAAATTTGTTTCATAGCAGAAAGGTGTGTCTCTTTAGGATCTTCTTGATATCTTTCCACAATTCCAACTGCATTAGCAATATTTGGTGTGGTGTGAGTTAGATATTGTAGACCTCCAATCATTGATTTGTAAGTTTTCTAAAAAACACTCTAAGTTTCATCATTATTAGTAAGTGTGTAACTAGTCACCATGGGTGTCCCAATATATTTACAATCTTCTATTCCAAATTTCTTTAATATTTCCTTAAGATACTTAGTCTGAGAAATGAAAATACCACTCTTGTTCTGATTAATTTGCAATCCAAGGAAAAATTTCATATCACCAATCATTGACATTTCAAATTATTTTTCCATCTCTTTAGAGAATATTTTACTCATCACATCATTTCCTCCAAAAATGATATCATCAACAAAAACTTCTATGATTAGAATTTCACCTTCACTAGTTCTTAAATACAAATTGTTGTCTGCATTAATTTTTATGAAGCCAAGACAAAGTAGATACTTGTCCAGTCTTGCATACCATGTTCTAGGTGCTTGTTTAAGTCCATAAAAATATTTCTTAAACCTACAAACCATGTCTTCATCTTCTTTCAAAGGAAATCTATCAGGTTTCTCAATGTATACCTCTTCCTCTAGATCTTTATTCAAAAATTCAGATTTCACATCCATCTTATGTTCCTTAAAATCTTTATGTGTAGCATAGGCAAGAAAAAATCTCACTGCTTCCAACCTAGCAACAAGAGAAAATGTTTCTTCAAAGTCCATGCCTTCTTGTTGCGAGTAGCCTTTACAAGCCAGTCTTGCTTTATTTCTTACCACTGTTCCT
The DNA here is from genome assembly GCA_018584345.1 of Thuja plicata. NCBI lineage: Eukaryota > Viridiplantae > Streptophyta > Pinopsida > Cupressales > Cupressaceae > Thuja > Thuja plicata. Next base: position 8,656,270 of record MU224737.1, read on the forward strand.
TCCTCATCCATTTTGTTTTTGAAAACCCATTTAGTTCCTATAACATTCCATTTTTTAGGTCTAGAAATGAATTCCCAAGTGTTGTTTTTCTTTAACTGTTCTAATTCTTCATGCATAGCTTTAACCCAAGATTCATCTCTACATGCCTGATCAGTATATTTTGGTTCAACCTGAGAAATTAAACAAATTTCATCTCTTAATTTAGATCTTGTCATCATTCCTTTATTAGCATCTCCAACTATTTGATCTTCAAGATGGTTTTTCTTAACATACCTCGAAGTCATAGGAATTTTAGTAGGATCATTTGAATCATCTTGACATACCTCAATCTCAAAATCTTCTTCTTGATATGTAGTAACTTCCTTTACCTTTGTATTTTTATTATAGTCATACATTCTCTCTTGAATCTGAAACTTTTCATCAATCCTTACATTAGCACTTTGAATCATCGTTCTCAATCTCAGATTGAAACATTTATAGGATTTTTTTTTAGTCGAATACCCAATGAATATCCCTTCATCACTTCTAGCATCAAACTTCCCTATCTCATCATCTCTTTTGATATATAATTTACTACCAAATATTCTAAAATATTTCATAGGAGTATGATTAAACCATAATTCATAAGAATTCTTACTTGTACCTTCTCTGATTTGAATTCTATTCAAAGTATACACAGCAGTACCAACAACTTCTCTCCAATGAACATGTGATACATTTCCTCCCAGCAACATAATTTTAGCATCATCTAATATTGTTTTTATTCTTCGCTCTGCTATCTCATTCTATTTTGGTGTCCTAGGAGTAGATGTATGTTTGTATATTCCATGCTCTTCGTAGTAGGTATTGAAAAAATTTGAAGAAAACTCACCACCTCTATCTGATCTCAAACATTTTATCTTTAAGCCTAATTCATTCTCAACTTTAACTTTGAATGTCTTGAATCTGTCAAATGCTTTTTATTTCTCTCTTAAATATGTAAGCCACATCATTATAGAAAATTCATCAACAAAAAGTATAAATTACCTTTCACCATAGTAATATCTTGTTCTTGTAGGACCACATAGATATGTATGCACTAGATCCAACTTCCCTTTCACTAAGTAAGATTTGCTTTTAAAACTGTGTCTAGTCTGCTTCCCCATAACACATTCTCTACATATGGTGTTAGATGGTTTCACAATATTTGGTAGATCTCTAACTACATTATTCATACTTGCCTTCACATTATTATCAAAGTAAACATTACAAAATATTTTATGCCATAACCAATTTTTATCAACCTTTGCAACAAAACAAGAAGCCTCAAATGTATTTAATTCAAATACATTACCTCTGGATTTAGTACCAGATGCGACCAAGTCTCCTAACTTACTTTTGATAGAACATTTTTCATCAATGAATTTCAATTGATAACCCTTGTCCACTGGTTGTCCAACACTCAACAAATTATTCTTCAGTCCATCAACAAGTAATACATTTCCAGTATTTGTCTTTCCATCCAAAGATATAGATCCAACTCCAATGATAAGCTTAGGAGTATTGTCACCAAATCTTACAACACCACCATCATACTTTTACAGCTTAACAAACTTATTTTTATCTCCAGTAATATGGTGTGAACAACCACCCTCTATGGCCCATTCATATTTCTTTTCAACACGAGATACTAAAGCTCTTTCTTCATGTATAGGTTTCTCATCCTTGATAGCAATAAATCCAATCTCATTATAATCAATAACATCATCATCAAATACACCTTCACTAGCGTAATAACATTCCTTATCATTTGAATACTTAATTTTATAAGGTTTGGAACCCTTGTAGTACATCTAGATACAAAATGACCTATATTATTTCATGAAAAAAAAAATCAGAGGTAGATTTCATTAAAAATTACCCTTACCTCTCTTTTATCTTCTAGCGATTAGGCCCAAAATTTCATCTAACTTTATTTCTTCTTCATGTATCTATTCCCATTCATCAGAATATTCACCGAGCTTTTCTCTCAAGTCACTACTGATGGTGCTCTCAATTCCTAATAAAGTCTTTTTATTTTTATGCACAATCACCTTGAATGTTGACTCAACTTTAGGTAATGAATCTCACATCTCTACAGCCTCAAAGGCGGTTAATTTCCCAATCAATGTCTCTCTATTGAAGTTCAGTGTCAATGGTATGTTCTCTTCTATAGCTTGCACTTTGGTTTTGTACACAGGTGTCAGGGATCTAAGAATATTCGCAATCACTTCTTCCTCACTGTAAGTGCCTCCAAAGTTTCTAATGCCAATAAAAACTTTAGTAATTCTCTATGCATATGCTCTAATATTCTCATCATCTCTCATTTTCAACATTTCCATCTTTGTCTTCTAATTCTGAAATTTTGTCATCTTAGTAAATTTTTCTCCTACATTCAGTGCTTCCAATCTTGTCCATATGTCATGTGCAGAATCCAAATCGTTAACCTCTATGAATTCACCTTCAAAAAGTGTACTAATCAATGCTTCTCTTACATCCATGTTGTGTGATAATACCTTCTTTTCATCATCAATAGCCTTTTCTATTTCATCCTCACCCTTCAACTGTACACTATTCTTTATTATTAACCAGTATTTGATTCCCAAGCATAGAAAATGAGTTCTCATCTTGTTCTTCTGACTGTCAAAGATTTCAATATCAAAATTCAGACTATCCTTCCTATAGTAAGCCATCTTCAGGACCACCTCAAGTTGTTAGACTTTCTCTCTAAGGACCAGTAGCTCTGATACCAATTATTAGGATTAACATTCCACAACACCACTAAGAGAAGGGGTGAATCAGTTGTGATATAGATTATTAAACTTTAAACTTTATAAACCAAATACATAATGAAAATGATAACACAGTAAATGCCAACACAATAACAAAATCCTTTGTTGTCGAGGAAACCCTGTTAAAGGTAAAACCCTGGTGGGAATTAGCACCCACAAATAATGTACTGAGAGTATAGTATCTGTGTTAAATGATTTAGCCCCTTTAGGAGCTTATTGATGCATTATAGTACATAGTCCCTGTTAAAGGGAAAAACCTGTTAGGAGTCAAGACTAATGGTGGGATCCCTACCCAGGCATACTGCCTAAAGAAGGTTAAAGCCACCCTCAAGGAATTATAGTCTAAAATACAAGTGTATATAGAAAATATACAATCAAGTGAACTGTCTAATAGCAATTATCTTTGGTTGGTCAGTTCCAATGAAGTAACACAATCACAAACTCTACTCTACATCTAGCTGACAATCAAGCTCACAGCTTCCACACTTCTCTTTCTCTGTCAGTCACCTTCTCTTCATACATACATACTTTCAAAATAAAATATCTCTTGTATATACCCTATTAAAATAATTTATTAGGATGAAAATTAAGATTTCCCAATATATAAATAATTATTTAACCCCTTTCTAAGATACATATGGTACTTATAACAATTAAACATCAATTACAATTCATCAAATATAATTCAAGATCCGTAATCCACACTCGCAATCTATAATACACGCTACATATCTGAAGTCAGCCCCAAATAGGTCTCCTCTAGAATACATGACACAACTAATGTGACCAACAATCATACAAAAAATGACCCATAAAGAACATTCCTTAACATGCCTTATGTCATCCCATAAGCTCGCATAACCCGAATCCACATCGCTCGTAAGTTATATACTCAAAACACAAAGACTAACTCTATCAAACATCACTGTCATAGTCCAGTATCCAGTCTTCACTAAAACATATGTAACTCATCTAATACACATTATTAAGCCGTGCAACCTTAGAAATAAGATCTCCACACATCACTATCTTTGCTCATTCTGAATCAACTGTGTAGTACCCATACACCTCTATCAGTCATAAAGCAATAGTAATATCCAGTCCATTATTCCTCCATAGAAACATATGTTAAGATCAGTGATAGAACATGAATGGAAAAACATCATTAGGAACCAATTCCAACACCTTCTCAGGTTCATCGATGAATCTTCTTGCACAAAATCATTTATGCTACTACAGACCTTATTTCTTGCATGTGTACACTTAAATGATCCATGTCCCTCTTCTCAACAATTGTAACAAGTTCCTTGGAATCCTCTTCTACCATATCCACCTCAGGAGTAATTACCTCTTCCTCTAAATGAACTTTCACCTTTCCACTTGGTCTTGCCTTTGTCTTGATTTGTCTTGTCCTAATTAGATCTATTATTCTCACCATATGATCTACCTCTTCCTCTAGGGAATCTTCCACATCCTCCTCTTTATCTTTTCTCATGTCTTTTATTAAATTTCTCCTCATCTTTTAGGGAAAACTAATAAGCCTCCTCAATACTCTCCATCTTTACCAAATTGATCTCTTCTTGAATATAACTCCTTAATCCATTAAGGTATCTTGCAATTCTTTCCACCTCATCTTTAGTATGTCCATATCTAATATCTAACCTATAAAATTCCTTGGTGTAATCCTTCACAGAGATATCTTTTTGTTCCAAACTTTGCATTCTCCTAACTAGGTTAATCTGATAATCACAAGGTATAAAATTTTCCTTCAACTTGTTTATCATCTTATCCCATACCCTTATCTTATCCTTACCTTTCTTCTTTCGGTCCAATTGTAGATGCTCCCACCACAAGGATGCATGAACTTTCAATTTTTTTCTTGCAATCTTCACATTTTTCTCCTCTGATATGTTCTCATACTCAAAGTATTTCTCCATCTCAATTATCCAGTCTATCAATTCATTTGAATCCAACTTTCCACTATACCTAGGAGGATTAAACTAAGGTGTGGACTTCAAACTTGTCAATTATTTTAGGAATATTTATTCTCTTTGATCCATTATAGGTACATGTGCAGCTTACTCCTGCACTTCCTCAGCTTCATCATCATCACTAACTTCCTCAAAATGTCTTCCTTGGCATTGGGTTGTCTCAACAACTTCCAACGTAGAAGCAATATATCTTAGCATATCTTCTAAGCATAGATCTACATTTTGCTTCCCTCTAACTATCTTGAAACCCTCTGCAATTATACATTAGATCGCAATCTTCTACCCCACAACAAATAATCAACTAGGATTTACAAGAGGGAACCTCAAATCTATCCTTGGATCAGATACCACCCGATGCAAGGAGGGATAGTACTTAGGTCCCAAGGCACTCCCAAGGACCAAACTATCTTCCACTTACATGACTCAGAAGTGCAAATACAGATAAGGGGAGAAGGAATACAAATACTTGTCATTAATTCATTAAACTTCATACATTCCAGGCTATAAGGCCTTCCTATTTATGAACAATACAATATGAAAATATTAAAGAACAATCCTCATAAATGCGAGATCCACAAACCCTAGATCCCCAAAACTACCATCCAAAAACTACTCCTAAACTAAGAACATAACACTACATTTATAAAAGAGGCTACCGAAAAGGTTAGCCCAAAATATCCTAAAGATCCAGCATAGGATTCAATTGGTTCAGTTGAGACATGTCCATGGGAGTGTTTAAAGGTCTCTATGGATGATTCAAGATGTAACTTGAAGTTTGGAAGAAATAAAAGGGTTTGCTTTGCTGTAGAAACAAGTTTTTCATGCATCATTTGTTGTTTCCTATTATTGTACAGACATATACTAATTAGGAATCTTAATCCATGACCATGAAAACTTAGCCTGGTGATTTAACTTCATTTTTCAATTGGTTAGGATTCATTTGGTGTGCACAATAAGGAGATCCATTGATTTTTGCAAGGACTGGTTCAGGAAACCTACAAACCCTAGGTTTTGGATTCACATGGCCCTAGCCTAACATTCCATTGTTGGATTTTGAAAATTATCTAGGGAATTTTAGGTCTCTATGTACATTACAATATGCAAGTGGTTTTGGAGAATAATATGAAAACCTGTATTTTTACTGTGATGCCCTAGGCTTGGCATTTTGATGTGACGAGCTAGGAAAGAGTGGTTTGAGTTGCAGAAAAAATAAATGAAGGTGTGGGTATTCTTGGTGGGTGATTTGGTGTCCTTGGACATAGGAAAACATAAAACATCAAGCATTTTTTAGCTTAATTCTACTGGTGAAGAGTTCTATTCACATTCCCTTGAATTATCCCTATTATGCCTAATTGGACTAGTATCAGTTGACCAGTTCAAAACCAAAACCCAGATCTAATTTTGTGATATTTCATAGAAGAGACAAAAGGGTGTTTGTAAATGTTTTCTATTTGAGCCTTGGTATGTATTTTTGTGATTTGAGGTCCAAAAAGCCATTTTGTAGGGCTAGTTACTACTAGGTCTCCTAAAAGGCCTAATTGGGTAAAACAACATTGTGGGTTTTTCATGTTTCTTCCAACAGGACAAGTTGGATTAGTAGAACTATTTGGAAATGAAGGGGAACTTACACATGATCTATGTAACAATAGTGTTATGATACTAATATGCTAGGGTATGGGTTACTTGGAATGCCTTGGGGAATAGTGTTTGATATGAGGATTTGTATCTCCTTAAATAATTGAATTTCTCAGAGGAGTTTGGTCACAAGGAGGGGGACCTAGAGAAAGATCAAGGTGTAAGGGAAAACCTTGGGAAGGTTTGACAAGTAGACCATTGGATGTTGCCAAATTTGAGCCCTTAACAAGTGCGCCCTTAAGGATTCTAGAAGGATACCTAGACCCTCTACATCATGCATTGATCAAAGATGTTATTTGTGGACATGTTAAGTTGTTGACTAGGTATGGTTGAATGACTTGATGAAAGATGTTGATTGGATCCTAGAATTTTTAATGGTCCTAGTGAAAAAATATACAACACATGACAAAGATATAATGTGAACAATCATAATCCATCTTACTATCAAGTTGTTTTTTTTAACATACATACAACACATGAAAAATATATAATATGAAAATGAACAGGTTTTGTATATATGAAATTGTTTTTTAAAAGTATCTCCATATGCAAATGTGGTGTAAATGTCAACTCGATCAAATTTTTACAAAATGTGGCACATGTCATCTCAAAATATCTGCAAAATATACGTGTCTAGATACAATGTGGAATATGCCATCTCAAAATGTTCCATATGGAATCTCAAAATAAATACAACTACAAATGTCTCTAAGACATCATATGGTACTGGTGGATCATCAAAATGGAGCCTCTTCAAAGTACTCTTTGGCTCTGATGGATCCTGCACAAGCCAAAAAGTGAAACCCCAACTTAGATTACTTAATTTATATGATTTGTACATATGAAGAATTAACATTCAAAATCATATTTAACAACTTATTTTAAATTTAAAGTTTAACTCTCATGTAGCTTGGCTGCAAAGGGACAATTCTACCAACGCTATCTCCGACCTATATATGTTTGCAACCATGAGATTGATCTATGATTTATCCTATAATGTTATCCTTGATAGAAAAATAAATTTACAACATACTTGAATTAAAATAAAATCTTACTTGTGGTGGACTTTCTTCTGGCAATATTGGTTGGGTCATCAAGGATAAAAAATCATGGCGTTGTTCCTATTGGAAATATATTGTAGGCTAGGTGACTGAGAGCGGGGGGTGAATTAGGAACCAATGAAACTTATTCACATTTATCCTTTATTAGATTGACTAATCTAATTACATGCATGGAATAGAAAATTAATAAACATTCATAGCACTTGAAACAATATTTGGTTACCCATAAATCTTCCAAATAGAAAGTAAAACTGGGGTGGGGATGGTACCCACAAGATTTAGAACTGCAGTAATAAAGTTGGCCACTTAAGGCTTACAATTGACCACTTTTGATGATCTACCCTATTAGGAGAAATAAGGACTATTAGGTTCACCTTGTGAAAGGATTTATCCAATACAGATAATTATTCACTTTGTTAGGAAATTTGTGATGGACTGTTAAGAACACCCTATTAAGGGATTTTGACTGATACACCTAATAGGATGAACTAGTGAATGATCTTCTATGCAACTCTGATTTGCTAAATAAGATCCTTTCAAGTAATACTGATCACCTGAATGTGATAGATGAGTCTTTGTTGTTCCTTTATACTGTTGTAACCTTCTAATCAATTTGCCTCTTCATATTTGCATCTATAATTGATTCATATATCCATATCATATTTTAGACAAACAAAGTGTCTTACATATATACCTATCCAAATAAATTACCTCCAAAAGTAGGATACTTGTCATAGTAAATAGTATCAAACAATATGTACTAAGTTGGCCCAATGCTAATACTCGGGTCATGTAATCCACTCGGGTGATATACTGACAATCGAGTGACACAGTGAATTGGAAACTTTGGCACTCAGTTGACATTGGGTTCTCGGGCCACATTGATCACTCAGAGATGGTATGCAAATCAGGTAACACTGGTGACTCGGGTGATACTATTTGGAACTAATTTCTTGGTTGACACTGCAACTTCTTAGCTTGGGTAATACTTCAAGCTGCTGGCTCGGTCAACACTATAACCATATGAATGACTAAGTGTTATGGCACTAATTGACAACATGTCTTTCCATAAGTTCTACAATCTCCCCTTTTGGCATCAGTGACAAAAACACTTATCATACCAAAAACTCTAATCAAACTAATAATTCAAAACTCCCCCTTACCATGTGCTTGGGTCCTTGCTCGGTTTTTACTTCTCTGCAACTCGGTTACAACTAAATCTTTTTTTTTATTTTTAAAAATTTTTTTTGTAACTCTAATATATATATATCTTCCCCTTCTCTGTACATATATTTCCTCATATATATACAAATATTCTATCTTTTCCCCATATTTTTTACACAAATGCCAAAAATTATATCTACAAGGTAATACCAAAATATGAAAGGAAATCTCTATGTACCTTCAATATTTGAGACAAATTCTTGTCCCAATTGTTTTGCAACACCTTCAGGATGTGCAACTCAATCTGAATTTCTGCAAACAACTCCATCATAAGCTCTGTAATTAAAAATTTGTTATGATGGATGAGTGTCTTTGCATGAGCAATATGTTTTTGCATGGCATCCATATGAGGAAGGAGTTGGCTCTATATAGCTGATAGGGATTCCCTTTCTCTTCCTTCTTCCCTCAGTAGCTCTTCCTCCAGATTAGTCAGATACTTGATCTTAAGAAAATGCGTTGAACTTGAACTAGGATTAAGTGCCAACTGGCTTGCACTTGCCTTCAAATTATTATCAATCTTTGTCATCTTGTTCTTTATTTCCATGGTAAACTTACATCTGTCACTCAACTTAATGAATAATTCCACAACATTATTAACTATGGTTTCTATAGAGCTAATGATAGTGGTTAGCTTCACTTGATCTCTTGCAATCTGACCTGCAACATTCTCTAGAACCTTATTCTCAAATTTTCTCTCTGTCTTTTGTAGTAATTTCTCCTGACCACTAAGATCATGATTAAACTTGTGGACTATGTCAAAAATTTGGTCCATTATAGAGTCTTCCTCATTGACTTCAATCTCTATTGAATCAAGGAATATACCTTTGATGTCCTCTAGTACTTTGTTCCTTTTCTTCTCAGGTTGGAGATTCTATTATTATTCTCTTTTCTTCCATAGATCCCCAAGGATGTCCATTTGCTCAGCTTTCAGGCTAGAAAGATCCCAATTAGAAATCACAATGTCTTCCTCAAGGTCAACCTCATCATTAATTGTTACCTTTTCTTTACCTTTGACCTTGGGATCAAGTGAAGGAATGATTTCCTTACCTTTTCCATCTGCATCCTTGTCCTTAGTTTTCAGTTAAAGTAGGTCATTAACTTTTAATGCACCAACCATAGAATCAGTACCAACTATAGAAATATTCACAGTGTCCTTATGTGACTTGGTCTAGCTTGGCCCAATAGTAGGTAGAGCTTGATGCTTGGTTCTTACTATACTTGTGGTAGACTCTGTGACCTTTTCCTTTCTCAGAGATAAGATACTCTGAATAGGTGATTAGGGTAGGGATGCCATAACTTCTACTACTATCTATTCTGCATTGGATTCTTCAATGGTCTTTACCTCAGGTAGTTCTTCATCTTTAACCTATACATGAGGGTCTGTACTTTTTTCCTCTATCTTATCATCTCCCTTGTCATAAAAAATTGACTTCCACAACTTTGTTGTGATTTGCACAACATCCTCTATTTTCTTGCTCAAAATTTGAAAAGTCCTAAACCTTGGAGTGTGATTAATCTCATCCTTAGACATAGCATATTTTACCTCTTTATCAGTCAAAGTAGGCATGAATTGCTTCAAGGTTTTTTTTATAATGTCCTTTTCAATATGAACTGCATTGTTCCAGTGAATGGTGATTTCCTTGAGAAGGTCTTCAGACATGTCTTTTCAATTCAGATGGATCATACTTCCATCTTGTCATCTTCACTACTAATGCATCCTCAATCATCTTATGTTCATCCCTAGTTCTAGAAGCATATTTAAGTGATTTGAGATTCAACATACCACTACCTTCTTTCAATTCTTCAACCTTCTGCTCAAAGGTAAGTGGTGGCTTCTTGAAGGTGATTGTATCTTCTTCATCATCTTCTTTAGGCAATATTAGTTTTCTTCTAGATCTTCTAGGTTTGTTTGCACTGAAGACAGGGGTAGAGACCTTTGGTGTTTTCTTGGGGGATAGCCTCTTCTTCTTAGGAGTTTTTGCTTCTACCTCTTCCTCTTCTTTCTCAGGTTCTTCATCTTCTATATTTATGTCATCCCCTTTGCTTTCAGTGATCGAAGGAGGAGAGTCTGATGATTTTCCATATTTCTTTTCAAACTTCTTAATTCTCTTCCTTCCTCTCTTCAAGATTTTGGGAATCTCAATTTCCAATGATATTTTTCCCTAAGTTTCTTCATAAGTACCAAAATATGGTTCTTTAGGATCAACAAGCTCATTTACAAGAGCTTCAATAACGTCTCTAGTCTCATCAATGTTAACCTCATATGCAAGAGGTTTCACCCATGCAACCCTAGGCTTGAATGTATACTTTTTCACAGACAACTAGGAAAAATATATCATCATTATAGTCTTCTACCAATTGTTTGGGAATTCTGAATTTATTTCGCATTTTCTCTCTGAAACTTTTAAAGTATGCATCCATGTTCAAAATTATCTCCCAAACCTGCTATAAAATCATTTATCTAATAAATTATAGGCCTATCCTTCATCCATACAACTGTGCCTTTTGAAGGGAAAAACTTTTGAACATAAAAGAATAGGAAGACCAAGATTGAACCGAACTTACACTGATTGGTCTTAGATGCTTGGATGCTCTCCATGTTTTTACTCATTTGGATGAACAAAAACTCGGCTAGGTCGAATGATAGATTTTTCTTCACCACTTTGTATGCCAAGTCCACAACCTCACATGGAACACTGTTTCGTCGGCTGGAACAATATATCTTATGTGAAATCACATGAATTCTAAACTTTATCTCCAAGTCAGTGACTCCATTTAACTTCATGCCTCTTCCATCCCACTTGGAAAGACTCTTCTTGGCTAGATCATCTCGGGGTAGGGTTTTAGTTGCTTTAGGTTTTTTGAGCATTGGGTACCCTGTCACTTGGTGTACCATCATCTTAGTGATCTTCATGGGTTGCTCCAACTAGAGATGCATGTCATGAACATGACTCAAAATAAACCTAATCCAATTTATCTAGAAATTCTTTGACATATGCAAGATATGGGTTAAACCCTTGAATTCAAGGTTCTTGTGTTCTGGCTTTAGTTTTCCTCCCACAAAAAGTGACTCATATGCTTGATTCATCTCTAATGTGCCTAGTTGTTGAGTGGTGCAATGATATAAATTTCATATGTCATTAATTAATAGTACCTTAGGATGAATTTTGGAATGGGCTCTCATTGGATCTATCTCCTCTGCAATCACTAGATGAATTTTGAACTTTGGCGGTTCGCAGATGGCATTCCTCACTAACATCTTGGATCCCTTCTTGATCTAAATGTTGGATGAAGATGCCATAATGCTTGGAGGATTGATGAAAATTTGTTGTAACTAAAGATTTCAAACACAAATTCACTCTACTATTGCTAAAAGCTCTTAATCACTCTACAAACTATAAAACTTTATAAACAATAACCCTTTGATTTCAATATTTATGAAAAATATCACCATAAGGTTTTTATTAAATACTTTGTACATAGTAGTTATCATAGCTCAGTTAGTTCTCCTAGGAATACTCAGAAGCTCAATGAAAACTAACTTTGCATCATTTGAAACCATACAACCTGACTTAATTTGGTTAAGCCTAAGTAACTTAGTTGTAATTGAGATCCTGACTTGGTTAGAACCATAATGCGTACCAGTACATCAATATGCAAATTTGGACTTGCTAGCATATCTGGAACTAATGTATTATGGCTTTTATTCACAGTTCTAGTTATCTCCTTGCATCTTTATTCGGAGATGGTGGACCCACCCAATTCACTATTTTGGGTGCCATTTGATCCTTCATTGTTTTGGTTTGAATTATCAGGAGACTTCCTTACCCACTGCTGACTCATCTAAGTTTTGATTTTAGAAATTTTCGCTTTTCCTTTCTCAAAACCAGTATCCACTTTTTCTCTATTCATACAATTCTTGCTTAGATGACCACGTTATTCACACACGTAACATCTCTTAGTAGGATTCCTTTTCCTGAGGTGAGGCTTTGCACAATTCACACCAATGTGCCCATACTCACTATAATGACAACATCTTCTCCATGTGTTGTAATCCCAACCTAAAATTGTCTTAGCTAATTGTTCAGCAGGGTTCCACTTCTTAGCTCTGCACTCTGTGGATTTATGACCTTGTTTGTTACAATTGACACATTTTCCTTCAAATTTAGGTTTCTCAGTGTATTCACTTTCCCTATGTCCATTTTTGTTTCACCTGTAGAACTTACCATTAAACTTTGACTTTCCATTTCTCCAACACTCATTTGATGTATGCCCTAACTTTCCATAATGATTACATGTAGGTTTCTTGTTCTTTTGAGCTCCTTGGTGTGAGGATTCACCTTGTTCAGTATATCCTAATCCAGTCTATCCATGATGTCTGAATTGATTTTTATTTCTCAATTAATTCATGCTTACTTTTGAATTCATCATACTCTCATTGGTTTGTTTTTCAGTTTTGAGATAACTTTGCAATCTTTCATTTTCAGTCCTCAGATTGATAACCTCTTGATTTGAACTATTGAGTTGATTTATCATATATACTTGCTGAAGTGACAAATGATGGATTTTATTATCTTTTTCCTCTAATCTTGTACTTATAAATATCTTTTCATCTTGTGCCATTTCTTTTTCATTTTCTTCTTGGTTCTTTTGTTCCATGACTTCACATATTCTGACTGAATAAATTTCTTGTTCTCTCTTCAACTTTCTGACTTCTTCATGTAAATTGAGATTTTTTGCAAGAAGATCTTCAATGGCTACATCATCTTCTTTAGAAATTATTTCTTTGCATAAATCTTCAATTTTTTCTTCTATGTAACCTTTGTCATTCATTTGCACTGCTAATTCTTTTCTTCTTTTTGGGGAATGAGAGAGTTGCTCCTTGAGTTTTCTGATTTGATCCATGGCCACTTGTAGATCTATCTTTTCATTTTCAATGGCTTTCTCTAGTCTGTATATTTCCACTGCCTCTGATCTTTTCTCAAGCTATTAAACTTATGATAAGAGAACCTTTTCTGTGATACAAATTATTGGAAATATATTGTAGGCTAGGTGACTAAGAGGGGGGTGAATCAGGAACCAATGAAACTTATTCACTTTTATCCTTTATTAGAATGACTAATCTAATTGCATGCATGGAACAAAAAAAGAAATAAACATTCATACCACTTGACACAATATTTGGCTACCCAGAAACCTTCCAAATAGAAAGTAAAACTAGGGTGGGGATGGTACCCACAAGATTTAGAACTGCAGTAATAAAGTTGGCCACTTAAGGATTACAATTGACCACCTATGATGGTTTTCCCTATTAGGAGCAATAAGGAATATTAGGTCCACCTTGTGAAAGGATTTATACAATATAATTAAGTATGCACTCTCTTAGGATATTTGTGAAGGATTGTTAAGTCGACCCTGTTAAAGGATTTTGACTGATACACCTATTAGGATGAACCAGTGAATGATCTGCTATGCGACTCTGATTTGCAGAATAAGATCCTTTGAAGTAATATTGATCACTTAAATGTGGTAGATGAGTCTCTGATGTTCATTTATACTGTTATAGCCTTCTAATCAATCTACCTCTTCATATTTGCATCTGTAATTGATTCATATATCCATATCATGTTTTGGATAAACAAAGTGTCTTACATATATATCTATCCAAATCAACTACCTCCACAAGTTGGATACTTATCATATTAAATAGTATCACAAAATATGTACTAAGTCGGCCCAATGTTGATATTCAATTTCAGTAATCCACTCGGTTGATATACTAACACTCGAGCGACACAGTGAACTGGAAACTCTGGCACTCAGTTGACACTAGATGCTTGGGCTACATTGATCACTCGAAGATGGTATGCAACTTGGGTTACATTGGTGACTCGAGTGATACTATTTGGAACTAAATTCTCCGTCGACACTACAACTACTTAGCTGGGGTAACACTTCAAGTTGTTGGCTTGGTAAACATTGTAACCATATGAATGACTAAGTGTTTTGGCACTAATTGACAGCATGTCTTTCCATAAGGTCTACAGTCCCTCCCTTCGCCCTAGGTGTTATCTACAAGAGTAAAAAAGATACTTGATACAATCATGACAACCATGTATATACTTGATACAAAAATGTAAACAACTAAATTTATAAATATATGTACTATGGGGCTATCACTGCAAAATGAAATGCCTAAGTCTAGGCTTGCAAACCATGTAAAATAAACATTAGTATGCACAAGTCACAAGTATGTATGCATAATCATTGTAAAACACTAATTACCTTCCCCTTGTCAACATGTGATTCCTGAAACCCCACACATTTCTCCCCAATGGCAGCAGGTGAAACCTGCAAGAGTAAAATAAGATGAAAATATTCATTAGTATATATGATTTTTATTATGTTAATTTCTATGAGAAAACATGTATACTGATATAAAAAAGAAAACCAATGAGTACATAAAAACATATATCATGGTGGTGTCAATGCCAAATGAAATGGTTAAGAGTGTGAAACCCTCCACCTATCTCATCTCCTCTTTTGTCATCAACTGAACATAAATGGACAACATATATATACATAAGTGTGCAGTCATTAAAAGTAATCTACTAAATATATTCATTTTAAATTAAATACACTATGAAAAATGAAATGTTTAATATTATCGTAACAGTAGGAGTCCATAGGGTTGCTTGCCTCTCCTCATCTCTTGCATGAGTCATCTCTCCAATAGATGTTGCAGTCCATGTATGGACATCTGGTGTATTGTCCATATCAAACACAAATTTATATGCATTAGCATTAGTCAGGGTACCGAAGAACAAATTCTTGCACATAATTCAAGCATGGGGCACGCAGACATGTTAAGAGGATGTTGAAGCACCAGCATCATCAACACAAGGTGGAAAAAATACCATGGTCTATCTAACCAATAGATCGCTTAAGGTGTGAGTGGCCCTCATAGAATGTGAGCCGATCTCTACAATAACATCTGTATGTTTCACTGGAGGAGGGGGTGAAACATCAGTGGGGGGGACATAAGTCTGAGATTTTACTTGGCGTGCCCATGGCCTATCCTGAGGAGCCCCTCCATCTACACCCATGTTTGGTCTCATGCACTAATAGTTTACTTTATGACCAAGCACAAATTCAGTATATAATTTTTTTTTTAAATAAAAGGGGACCTCCAAATTGTTGTGGGGTGGTCTATCAAAAACCATCCACTGGTGATCCCAAAAGTGCTCATGCATTGCATTATTTGTGCACCATTTGATAGACAACATGGGATTTTTAGTGTCAACTTTTAATCCATATTTTGGATCCACAAAAAGTTTGCATAATTTATCTTTGGTTATATCAAGGACCTTCAACCCATCATAGTCAAGCTCATCATCAAACTCGGCATGCATGGCCTCGCACCAATGAAGTGGAGCATTATGTTTCTCTGTAAGGGTCTCCATATTTTGAATAATGGACTTCAATGTGGTTAGCATAGGGTGTAATGTAGGGATAGTGCTATATGTGTTTTAGAAGCCCCTCAATTGATTTAGATTATCACCTATGATATACTCTAAAGATCGAGGGTTCTGGGATGGTTGGTCACCAAGCAGATTGTTTTTAGGGGGTGGTGGATTATTGTGAGGCTCTTTGTTTGACAGGGTAGGGTTTTCTAGTTGATTTGAGTTAGAATTACATGAGAAATACATAAAATAAAATTCAATAACAAACCCCATTTTAAACAAAAATAAAAATTTCAAATAAAAAAAATTCAAAAAATAGTAAAAATTAAATAAATACATACCATAGATGATTGGGGGTGAAATTGGAGGAAAAAGAGATCCTATACCCGAAGGGTTTCATATACCTGAAGCCGAAATGTCATTGTGCTCACCATTGTTGCATTTATAAAATGACATAAATGACTCTCAGGATTTTATTTAGGCACTGTACACCTCTTTTTGTGATTCATGATTCCCAAAATTTCCAAAGGTGAGGGTTAGTAGCAAAGGTTTTACAAATGATATAAATCCAATACAAAAATACTACTAAAAAAAATAACTTGAAGCATAACCAATAAAATGTACAAGCAAAGAAAGGAAAACAAATGAATGCAAACCCCAAAGTGCTTGAAGTTTCTATTGTCTCTCTCTACTCCTTCTGAAATGTTATTTTTGATACTCAGTATTGGTGTGGGCAGCATCTATGACTTGAGAAGTGTCGAAAATTTTCTGATTGAAATGTGTGTGTGATCGTAAGATGTCTTGAATGCTAGAACCAAACTGACATAGTAATGGTGCACGAGAGATTGAAATCCTAGATCCTTCAAATGGTTATGAAGGGTTTATTATATAGGAATTTGGGATGAAATGAACAATGAGATCAATCCCAGAGATAGGGAGATGAATGGTTGAGATCAAAGGGAACTGGAGAAGCCATCAGTAAACTCCACCTCTTCAATTTGTAAAGAGGAGACAGAGTTTGGTTGACTGAAGAGCTAATTGTGAGTTACCTTTTTGAACTGAAGAGGTGGGTGAAGTTACCCATGTGGACTCGAGAGGTGGGTGGAGTAACCCATGTGATCTTATTGGAGTTATCTCTTTGAAGATAAATGCATATTTAATTCATTTATTTAATTAAAGTTTTCAACATGTGAGATAATTGAATCCTTTTTTATTTAGAATTGCTTTATTGAATGAAATTAAATTAATTAGTAAGTTTAAATATTTGAATTTAAACTATAGGAAATTAAGTTTAATTAATTAATTAATGGTAATTAATCAATTAAGGTTAATTAATTAAATAAAATTAATTATTTAATTAATTTTTAGAATTTGATTAGATGATTTGGGAAATAAATTTAGAGGAAAATTGATGATTAATTAATGATTAAAAAACATTAATTAATGGATGAAAATTAGTGTTTTTAATGTAAAGTCGCAATCCAGTCCATTTTCTGGTGTCTACATTTGCCCCTCTTTGATGCGATGTGACTTGTCACAGTGTGTCAAAGAATTTTTAGATTTGATCCTGCCCCAGTGATAGCAAGTGTGTCAATGTAGGTATTACCAATGGTGGGAAGCTTTGAGAGACAACAGGCAGTATCTAAGGAGACTAAGTAGTGTTTTGACCTGCGAGAGGGTTTTCAGGCCATATGGTCGATACATTGAATTCAGCAGGGAGTTTGACTCCCTTCTTTATTAGTATAGCTAAGAAACATTCAGGATTCCTCTCTACAACAGCGTCAACTACTTGTGTGGAGTAAGCATCTTTCTCTATATCCTCTAGTTCCTCTTCTATGACATTTTGGAAAAGAGCTGCCCCATGGGGTTGTTCAATGAATAGAGTAGAACTGGTGTTTACAAAAGGGTCATCTTCTCTCTTTGTTTCCCAAGCGGGGAATCTATTGATGTATGACTCATCAGGTTGCGTTCTAGCCTTTGACCTTGTGTAAGGCCCTCCATGAGGTGTTTGAGACATAGTGTGGTCCAAATTTTGTAACTAAAACAAGTGATATAAAGAAAACAAAGAAGAATATCCTTTCTAAGGAATTCTGAGTTATGTTTTGGACAAGGGTAATTCTAAGGAAAGATTTTGATATATCTTGATCTCAAAGTGGTGATGAAAGAAAAAAAGATAAGATTTTTCGACCTTTTCCTTGGACAAAGTCACTTTGATAGAGATGATGTTTGATATAATGAGATTAAGGTATTTCGAGTCTAAGCTTTCGAACTAACAATATTTTTGACAATAATCGTGCTTTTCATAGAAGGGATGATCTTTAATGTTTAGAGATTCACATAATGTTCTTCATATTTTCCTAGGATAGACACTAGTTTTGGACACCAAATGAAGAGTTCTCTCAAGGTTTTTAGGTTTAAAACAGGTGTAAAATATCTCTGGTCAAGTGCGGCAAAACTCCATCGATTGTTGTAAAGTGTATAGTCGATTGTGGTACATTATCATCGATTATGGTAATAAACAAGTCGATTGCAGCAATAAACAGTTAAACTATGGCCGACTTCCTTCAATTGCAGCACAACGCAGGAAATTGCGGTAAAAGAGGAACAGTCTCAAAAAAAGACTAAAAGATGGGTATCACTGCTTGACAATTTTGATATATTGGAATAATGCTTATGATTTGTAAGACATTTGACATTGACAACCCTAGACTTTAACACATTTGACTCATTTTGACAGTTTGGATGTTTTGTTTTACGTTTTCAGAAACTGATCAAGGAAACAAGCACGATAGACACTGTGTTTTTGAAGAATGAAGACTAATAATGTGTATGTTCTACAACTTTTTCAAGTTACAAGGTTATCACGAGGTCTCAAAAATGAGCAGTCAGATTAATCTAGGTTGATGGCTTCATAATACAATGTTGTAGGCCCAATGCTTGAATGTTCGTTAGCTCACATAGCAATTGTCACACTACTAGGACACGAAGGTCCATGACATAGGTGCCTGTATTTTTGCCATTTCCAGGTATTGTTTCCATGCAGTGAAGATCTCTTTCACTACACAAATACTGTGGGACACATATGTTGAGAATCTTTGGGGGAGAATTCTACAACCCCTTGCACTATGAAAGGGTATCTATTCGGAGGTAAAATGGGTTGGCCTCTAATTATAAAGGTTGTAGTAAGGGTCTGTGGCATCTATCCAATCGGTTTGTACATGTGACTCACTTAAGAACCTAGTTGACCGTGTTGGCTCCTTAGGGATATTCATCTGATCCAGACTATCATCAACACACCTCACCTGAGCTTGGCTAGATAAGATGGAACTTTGGTTTGCACCTTATTTATATACCGATCAGAAGGATTACCAGTTTAAGGTTGTTCTTCGAGGAAGAAGTGCATTCCCCAAATAGGCCTTTCTAAAAAGTATAAAGGTTTTTAATCTAACAAATTGTGCAAGTGCACCCAAAACTCAAGACACAAGGTAAATCGATTAAGCTTCAAAAATTTTAAATGTAAAATAAGCTACACCACCACACAAGCACAAGTGTTCAGTTTTAAGCCCAAAAGTAGGTGTTGATTGCTTGTTCAATTTTAATGCACCAAATCGATAAATTCTTTGCCTTGTTCAATTTTAGTCCCCATGTCAATTTTAAGCCCAATTTTGAAATGTGAGATGTGAGATGTGTGACAAACACTATTCTTTTTAAACCCAAATCGACAAGTGAATGAATTTGAAGTTGTATTGTTATCTTGCCTCCTCGATTTGTACCTATCAAAGAAAGTGTTTAGTATCTTCAGAAATGAAAGCTTTCAATCCAAAATAGTAGAATACCTGAAAACTCTGAGATTATTGAGATAGCTGAAATTAATGGTGACTTTATACTTACCTGCGAATCTCTTAATTGAATCAATGTACCTCGTATATGTTTCACTTTGATCTTTAGCTATGATTGCAAGAATAGCCCTTTGTTGTGATCGATAGTTGATGGTTCTCCTTCTATCAACTCTTAATGCTCTAGCACCTAGTATGCATCTGATTATCCTCTTGGTCATTAGTCATTTTCTCAATCCCCAAGAAATCAAGAAAGAACACACAAAAATAAAACTTTTTCAAAGATCTTTCTTTTTTGAAAATATTTCTCAAAAAAAATAAAATAACAGAGAATAAAGTCCTTGTATAATTTCAAGACCTTTCCAAAAATGTAACTTTTTTGATAAGAAATGCTTATTTGTGTCCAAAACTAAATTTTTAAGAAATATCATAAAAAAATTATAAAAAATCGTAAAAAATTCAGAAAAATCTGAATTTTGGACTGTAGCTTTCTTATGCCAAATAATACCTGCAAAAACAAATTTAGATCATAATTCCTTACTTTGTGCCTTAGGGACCCATTTTATCATAAAAGACCAGTTTGAAAAGATCTATTATTTTTGTAAAATAATTTCACAAAAATTAAAATCACAGAGAATAGACCCCCTCTATAATTTCAATACCTTTCCAAAAATGTAACTTTTTTGATAAGAAATGTTGATTTGTGTCCAAAATTATTTTTTTATGAAATATCATTAAAAATTTATAAAAATCATAAAAAATTTAGAAAAATCTAAATTTTGGACTATAGCTTTCTTATGTCAAACGATACCTGCAAAAAAAAATTTAGATCATAATTCCTTAATTTGTGCCCTAGGGACCCATTTTATCATAAAAGACTAGTTTGAAAGGATCTGTTATTTTTGTAAAATAATTTCACAAAAATTAAAATCACAGAGAATAAACCCCCTCTATAATTTCAATACCTTTCCAAAAATGTAATTTTCTTGAAAAGAAACTCTGATTTGTGCCCAGAAATGATTTTTTATGAAATATCACAGAAAAATTACAAAAAAAAATTAAAAAAAAACTCAGAAAAATCTGAATTTTTGTTTGGGGCCTCCTTATATCAGCATCAACCTGTAAAAAAAGTTTCATAAAATAATTACATGCGGTTTGAAATATATGACCAAATTTCACGTGGGCTATAAGTTCACGTCGGGTTCACCAAAATGTACACCTTTTTTCGTGATTCGTGGTTCCCAAGCTTTCCAAACGCGAGGGTTAGTAGCAAAGGTTTTACAAATGATATAAATCCAATACACAAATACTACTAAAATGAATAACTTGAAGCATAACCAATAAAATGTACACTCAAAGAAAGGAAAACAAATGAATGCAAACCCCAAAGTGCTTGAAGTCTCTATTGTCTCTCTCTACTCCTTCCGAAACATTGTTTTTGATGCTCAGTATTGGTGTGGGCAGCGTCTATGACTTGAGAAGCGTCAAGAATTTTCTAATTGAAATGTGTCTATGATCGCAAGATGGCTTGAATGCTAGAACCAAACTGACTTAGTAATGGCGCACGAGAGCTTGAAATCCTGGATCCTTCAAATGGTTATGAAAGGTTTATTATATAGGAATTGGGGATGAAATGAATGGTTGAGATCAATCCCAGAGATAGGGAGATGAACGGTTAAGATCAAAGGGAATTGAAGAAGCCATCAGTAAACTCCACCTCTTCAATTTGTAAAGAGGAGACAAAGTTTGGTTGACTGAAGAGCTAATTGTGAGTTACCTTTTTGAACTGAAGAGGTGGGTGAAGTTACCCATGTGGACTAGA
>MU224737.1:8692596-8718316 GCA_018584345.1 Thuja plicata
ATAGTATTTACACTATTGATAAATACTAGCAAATGAAAGCTATTTAATTGATTAAATTAAATAGTTAGAGGAATAAGAGGGAAAATAATATTAATAATAATATTAATATTTTTGGGTGTCTACAATACTATATAACACACTATATTATATAGTACTATATAATATAGTACATTATATAGTACTATGCTAATTATATCCTAAGTAATAAAGGATATATTATAATATTATATGATATGTCCTAATTTATTATATTATGTTATATTCTAGTTTTTATAATATAATATTATATTATATTATATATTATTATAATATAATACTATTATATATTACTATAATATTATAAAATTATTATAATAGTAGTATAATATTATAAACATATAAAATTATACTGTGTTGAAATAGATGTTATGTGATTCATATGTGTCACTATCGGGTATATGACAGCTATCAGATACCCGATACGGTTAGTGCTTTGGTGCTACCTTTGGCCAGGTGTACTAACACCTAGGCCTGCTAAAACATCAACACGCTTTTTATTATATTTTTGCATGGGTGAAAAAGATATTTTTTCCACATCGCCACTTTTTGGCATACCATGATCCTACACGTACCCAATAATAGGAAGAAACATTTAATTAAATATAATGGCATATCGAATAATTAAATAATTTTAATTATTTAATTACTTTATAGATGAATGATTGATGAAATATTGATTAGACAATTAATAATTAAGTAATTAAATAAAATCACTTATTATGAAATCAAAGAAGAAATGGAAAAGATTGAATTAGAAAATAGTAGAAAGACACAATTTGATTAAATAATAAAAATTATTTAATAATTGAAGAGGAATTTAAGTAATGTCATTGTGTGAGAGAAATTGACCATTTTTAATTGTCTACACAATGGAAACAAATTAAGAACAAGTGCACCTGCAAACAAGATGGAGAAGGTTGTACTTTCAAACCAGATTTCCTTGTTGTCAGAGTCTCAAAATCAGCTGTAACTTCAGATTTGGGAAGTAGGGGCCTAAATCTTTTTGTTCTAAAATTTCCACTGAAAATGGCAAGGACAAGTAAACCTTTTTGGAACAAGTTGGAAAGGCAAATTATTCCAAGCAACTTCTGATGAAACTTTCCCAAAAGATGTAACTATACCTGCACTACCTAGATCCAGAATCATAGCTCGGTAACATGTTCCTGCACACAGAAAATTGGAGAAAAGGTTGGAAAAAGAGGTTTTCCTTGGTCAAACCCATGTTTAGGAACCAACCTTGAAATTGAATTGAAATTGCATAAGGAAAGATGAAAATAGAAGCTAGATCTGAAACATAAATCACCTTATACCTTGATGAAGCAATACCTCTTTGGATGTGATCACAAGTGTTGATGAAATAGCTTGAACTCCACAAAAAAATAATAGGAAATCATGAAACCAAAGCCTTGAATGATGTATTTTGTAGTTTTCCACAATGCTTAATGAAAAAGAATAAGAATTCCTTGAAGATCTTTAGGTTTTGCTTGATTGCTTGATTGATTGTGTGTAATTTTGAATAGATTACACTTGATTGAGATATCATATTATGCCAAATGAGAGTAAAGGATGTCCTTTTATACCAAACTCCCTCCATTTCGGGGCTCAAATTTAATCCAGACCGACTGTAAATCTAAATCTCAAAATAAAACACTGCCATCGGGCCCCGGGCAAAAATTGGGACCAAAACCTGAGGGAAAAGTCAACCAGGAAACTTGTCCTAAGGACAAGTCGGCTAGGAGACTTTTCCTAGGAAAAATGAGCTCAAATTTCATGGGGATGTTGGGGAAGGTGAAAAGAAGTGGGGGGATAAAATGCAAGTTGTTGTGAGGTTGGGGCAGATCCCGAAAATGAAAAAATAAATGAATAGGTCCTAGGTTAGGAAATGAATCATTTTAACTGGATGGAAAAAGGAGGAGCACACTTAGAAATAAAGGCTAACCTCAAGTTTTGAGGAAATTGAGCCAATATAGGACTTGTAATGTTAATTTGAAGGTCCAATAAGTGCTAGGAGAACGTGAAATCAATGTGGGAACTCATATTAACTAAAATGGGGTTAAAAATGATCACCTAATAAAGGTGCTTACTTTTTAGGATGATACATCCACATTTCTCCTGGGACACCTGCGCTCGAAGGACCTGCTAATGCAGATTCAAGGGATATCCTCCCACATGTGAGCACCCATGATGAATGGTATTCTAGACAGATTTTCCATTCAAGCCATTCAGATTGGTCTATGCAATCATCACCGTATCTTATCAAACTGCCACAATTTTTCTTTTGAGTCTAGCTAGTCAGTATGTTGTGACAAGCAAATTAGAGATATACATGTTGGAAAGTTTGGATGTGTTGTCATTGATGTCAACATGTCTATTAAGAAGTTTTTCCAAAGGAATAGTATGTTCAGAGGCATGGTGAGAAATTGTTGCTAAGGATTAGGAGTCGGCCACCTCATGGGATAATGTTGAGGTTTTTTACTAGGTCCATGTAAATTTTCAAGTGTTGACATGATGATTTGAGTAAGTTATGAGATCACAGACGGTGACTACCTAGTTTACTGTCTACCAGTGTTGTAGAGTTGCAGAGATTGACTTTGCACATGTACACAGGTAGATATTTTTTATCACACAGTTGGGAATATATTTAATACATGGTGATGTGTCTTCCATTCAAATATTTCATGATTATGAAGGTCTACAAGGTATTTTGAAGTGTAACATATGAAGGTGACAGTGTTCTTGGTGGTATATTATAAAATGCTGACAAATATGTTAGCTAGGATGAATTTGATTGTTTGTTTGAACTTCATGATGCCTAAGTATATTCTATGATTATGTTCCTTATGAGTTAGTGGTCTACATCAATCAACGTGATGGTATTTGAAGGGAATTCCAAGTTGGTGATAAGTTTTCTTATGTTCTTAGTCAACTTGATTAGTAAGATGTTTTATGGACAATAGGCAAAACATTTTTTTGGAGGATTTATCATCTTTAGGAGGTTATGAAGGATCTAATATATGTTTGGCCAACATATTTTAATTAGGATCATTGATTTTGGCATGGTAACATGAAAATTTAAAGTTAGTTTTTTGTCAACTTGTTCTTGATAAAGAGGTTGATGAATTAGGGAAAAGAGTGTAGTTGTGGATGCTAGGGATTTCTTATGAATAAGTGTGTATATTTAATAAAGGTTGAATTTATCATCTCAAGAAGTGAGAGAGAATTGAAACAAAGATCTGGTTATACTTCAATGGAACTGACCTAAGCATAATTAGATGCTACTATACAGTTCAAAAATTCATTAGATTGTAGTCTGATTTATGTTCGTAAGATAGTTAGTCTTCCTCAGGGATGGAGCCCAAGGCAGTTTGAGCAGTGAGATCTAGGTAGTGTTCCTGAATGCATGTGCATTCCTCATTTTTAATAATCGTATACTTCTAACAAGGTATTAATCTTATTGTGGTTTCAATCCCCGCCATGTTTTTTGACCTAATTTGGGTTTCCATGATAAAAATCCTTATGTTATGTATTGTGGATGTTTTATAAGTTGTGCATACATGCTTGTTTCATTCTAAATTAGAGATAAGGGTTTCAAAGTTTAAGGGTTTAAGGGTTTTAAAGAGTCAGAGTTTTTGGAGAAACTGATTCACACCCCCCCCCCCCCCNTTCCCCCCCCCCCCCCCCCCTCTCAGTTTCTTATTGCTTATTTCCTACAACTAGTATCAGAGCCTAGTTCATTGAAGGAAGTTTAACAGCTTGAGGGAGATCCAAAGATAAAAGCATACAAGAAGGATAGCCCAAGGTTTGAAGAAACCAACTACATTTTGTGGAAGATTCACATGATAGTTCATCTCAAATACAATGATGAAGATTTTTGGAAGGTTACCAAGAAATCTTACAATCCTTCTGCAAACCCTACTACCCTATAGGAGATGGCATATGATAAATAAAATATCAGAGAAAAGGAAGCCTTATTGTGTGTGTTATATGATGCTTAAATGACCAATGTAATGGAATTGGAGATAGCTAATGAGATATGGGAGAAGTGGAAGACCTTTCATGAATGAGACAAGGAAGTGAAGGTTGCCAAGTTTCAGAGCTTGAAGGGAAAGTATGAAAGTATGAAGATGAGTGAAGATGAAAATATTGCTTCATAAATGCTTAGGGTAAATGAGATTTTGAATTGTATCAAATGTGTAATATGTACTTAGAAGAAGATTAATTTTTTGCAAAAGTGTTGAGATCACTACCTCCTGTTTACAGTCATAAAGTTGCATCCATTGAGGAGATTAGGACAATGATAGATGTGAAAAGAGACAAGCTAGTTGGTAAGCTTACTGCCCTTGAAATGAGTACATTTGGTGATTCACTACCTAAGGTTGAGACTTCATTAAAAGATAGTGTACCTAGGAAGGACATGAAAAGATCATAACAAAGTAAAAGATTTCCAAATAAATGGATGGAAAGATATGAGAAGGATATGAAGGAAATGGAAGAAAAAGAAAGCGACCTTGAAAGGTTGGAAGCATCGTTTGCAAAGAGAGTACCTAGAGATACTATTGGTAAATACAAAGTAAATTTTCCTATCAAATGTTTTTCATGCAATAAGATAGGACACTTTTCTTCTAGATGTCCAGAGAGAGATGAGAAATGGAATAGTAGACCCACTATTGTGAAGAAATGTTACTTTTCTACTGATGATGATGATGATGAAGGTACTTCTGATGATGAATCTATTATAGTTTATAAGGATGATGATGAATTCACTTTTTTTTTTGTCAAAGATGAGGATACTGAGCCTGTAGATGCTATGCCTACTAGTTCATTCATTTTTGTCAATGAAGAAGTTAGTAAGTTTGATGATCCTTAAACTACTATTTATTTCATTTCTATTAAAGAAGATGATTCCAAGCCTTTTAGTTTTGTTGGTTGTGTTGTTGAAGAGAAATCCCTAGCTTCTAAAGTTGTCAAAAGGGATGATTGGATGATAGACAATGGATTCTCTCATCATATGACTGATGATAAGAAAAAAAAATTAAGTTTTGAGAAGTATGATGATGGTATGGTAAGATGGGGAGATAATTCTAGTATGATCAGAGAAAGAGCTTACATTTCTCCAGATGGAAATAATAATGTTGATGATTTACTATATGTTGAATATTTGAAGCATAATCTTCTACATGTTAGGCAATTGATGGAAAAAGGGTATGACCTATATTCAAACAATGACATGTGCAATAAATTGAGAAACTCTTGGATAGATATAGAAACAAGAGCCAAGAAAAAAGGTGACCTATTTCATTTGAATATTAGTCTGAGAAGTTGCTTGATTGCTTAAATAGCTGAAATATAGTTATGGCATAAGAGGTTATGTCATGTGAACTTTGATAACATTTTTTCTATAAGTTCTACTGCTATTGTTAGATATTTTCCTAGGATGAAGAAGCATACTAATATTACTAGTAAGGAATATCAGTTGGGTAAGAAGTCAAGAGTTACTTCCCATTCCAAATCTGAAAACTCTAATGAATTATTAGATCTTTTTCATACTGACTTGTGTGGTCCTGCTAAGACAAGAAGCTTTCAAGGTGAAAGATACTTTATGTTTCTCATTAATGATTACTCAAGTTTTGTATGGGTGACCTTCTTGAAAGATAAGTCTAAATCCTTTAAAAAATTTAGGATCTTCAAGTTTATGGTTGAGAATGAGACAAGTTTGAAGCTGAAATACCTGAGATCTGATAGAGGAGGCGAATTCACATCAGGTCAGTTCAATACTTTTTTTGAGATGCATGGAATAAGGAGAAAGTTTTCATCTCTATAGACTCCATAGAATAATGAAGTGGTGGAGAGGAAGAATAGATCAATTCTATACACTGCTAGGACTATGATGCTTGAGACAAATGATATGCACATGTTTTGGAGAGAAGAATTTGGCAGTGTAGTATACACTTTTAACAGAGTTCAAATCAGAGGAACATGTAAGACACCTTATGAACTTTGGTGTGGAAGTGTGCCTATAGTCAAGTACTTCAGAATTTTTGATAGTAAGTGCTACATAAAAAGAGATGAGGACATAGGAAATTTTGACGCAAGGAGTGGTGAAAGTATATTCCTTGTCTACTCTACCAAAACAAAGGCATATAGATGTTACAAGAGGTTTGAGAAGCTAGTAGAGAGTCCCAATTTGAAGGTGGATGAAATCCTTGAGAATCTATCCATGTCTAATGGAATTGATTTTGATGATCAAAACAACAATAGTAATCAGAGACAAATACAACAAGTTCATACCCAAGCTCCTAGTATCACGATGAATAATAATGATAATGCCTACACAAGTGGAGAAGAGGAAGCATAAAAGCTCATGATAAAGTATAAGACACCAAGGTATGTGAGACTGAATCATGCAGAGAATCAAATTATTGGTGACAGAAATAAGGGTGTTCAGACTAGGAGAAGAATTTCTCAAGATCATATTTTCTTAATATTTAAGGTTGATCCAATTGATGATGATTGGACTAAATCTATTGAAGATGAACTTGTGATTACAAATGACCATAGGGATAAAATTGGGATCACGGCAGCCAAACTTGATTCATTTCTTGAAATTTAGAGGAACTCATGGAGCAATAATGGTCTTAGACTTGAGAAAGAAGAAAACTCTAAATCTTGTCAAGACAAGCCCAAAACTAAAAGGAATAAGAACAAGACTAAGGAGACTTTGGCTAGACTATCTAAACCTCATAAATTCAGTGGTAAGTGTTTTTCTTGTGGAAATTTTGGACATAAAGCTATGGATTGTAGAAAGAAAAATAATTTCCCTATATGTAAAAAGGCATAATAATGACTCAATCATCTGTGAAAAATATGAATGATGTTGTCAAAAGGGAAAAATTAAGATGACCATGTGTTAGAATGAAGGGCGAAGAAAGTAGACAAAAACATTGTTATATTTTTCAGATGCAACATATCTACACAAATTTCCAAACATTGCAGAAATGTGAAAGTGATCAAATTTGGTCCAACAAGAATGGACAAGAATGTGAAGAAGAATGGTGAGGGTAAGATGTAGAAAGTGGAGAGGAAAGGTCATAATGTCAAAGGAACGTATAAATTTGACAAAGGAAAAGAGAAGATAAAGACAAATAAAAGATATAAATGTAGAAACAAGTCAAAGAGAAAGAAAAATAAGGATAATGTCAAAAAAGAGTCAACTCTTGGAGGCAAGTTAAGGGTAATCACCCCTTCTGATCAGAACTAAGATGCAGAAGTTTGCATCAATCCATTTTAATTCAAGGAGATATCATTCAAGTTGGATTGGTGTTTTTGAGGCTACTACTCAGGGGAGGTAGTAAGCATGGTGAGATATGGTTGAAGGTAAGGAAGAGAAGGGCATGATTAATTAGAGTAGATAATAGCATAGATGTACCTTTTTCATTGATGTCAAAGGGGGAGAAAAGAATGTGAAAAACAAGTTATATACTTGCACATAAGAAAGAACCTAATTTTAGAAGAACAGTGCATATCTAAGGGGGAGTAGTTGATGGAGAGAAGAGTTTGTAATTAGATTGGAACCAAGGGAAGGTTTCTTCCAATGAGAGAAGAGATAGAGAGATCCTGAAGGAAGATGAGTAAGAGAAACTCTAAAAGATTATTTTGGATATTGTTTATGGTACTTTTGATTATCTTTAAAGGATGGAGATTGTTGGTTTCTGATTACATTACCTTTTTTTCCAATCACATGTTTCCATAGATGCCAAAGTGGGAGATTGTTGGAAAGTTTGCATGTGTTTTCATTGATGTCAACATGTTTGTTAAGTAATTTTTCTAGAGGAACGGTATGTTGAGAGGCATGGTGAGAAATGGTTACTGAGGATGAGGAGTTGTGCACCTCATGGGATGATCTAGAGGTTTTTTTCTAGGTCCATGTTAAGTTTCAGGTGTTGACATGATGATTTGAGTAAGTTATGAGATCACAGCTAGTGACTTGCTACATCGGTCAAGGTGATGAGATTTGAAGGTAATTTAAAGTTGGAAATAAGTTTTCTTATGTTCTTGGCCAACTTGATCAATAAGACATTTTATGGGTGATCAGTAAAAATTTTTGTGGAAGATTTATGATCTCGAGGTGGTTAGGAAGGATCTAAGCTACGTTTGGCCGATGTGCTTTGATCAGGATCATTGGATTTTGCATGGTAAGATAAAAATTGAAAATTGTGTTTTTTTGACTTGTTATTAATAAAAGGGTTGATGAATTAGGGAAAAGACTGTGGTTGTGCAAGAGAAGAATTGATTGCAGATGCCGGTGATTTCTTTTGAAGTAGTTTTGTAGATCTAGTGAAGGTTGAATTTCTCATCTAAAGAAAGAGAGAATTGCAACAGAGATCTAGTTGTACTTCAATGGAACTGACCAAGGCATAATTATATGCTACTATACACTTCAAAAATTCATCCAATTGTAGTATGAGTTGTATTTGTAAGACAATGAGTCTTCCTTAGGGTTGGAGACGAAGGCAGTTTGACCAGTGAGCTCTAGGCAATGTGCCTGAATGCATGTTCATTCGTCATTTATAATAAGATTATACTTCTAACAAGGTATTATTCTAATTGTGGGTTCAAGCTCCACTATGGTTTTCACCCTAATTTGGGTTTCCACGGTAAAAAAAACCTTGTGTTATGTGTTGTGGATTTTTTTTTCCATTTGTGCATACATGCTTATTTCAATCTAAATTGGAGATAAGGGTTTTATGCATAAGGGTTTCAAATTTTAAGGGTTTATGGATTTTAAAGAGTTAGAGTTTTGGAGAAAATGATTTACCCCCCCCCCCCNGTTTTGGAGAAAATGATTTCCCCCCCCCCCCCCCTCTTAGTTTCTTACTGCCTTATTTCCTACAACACATTCACCACAGCATAGGAAATTGAGTGGTCTATGTCAGATTCTTTGGCATGTTGATTGATTGTAACAAATTTTAATCATTCTATGATCATATCAATTGAGGGTTATTCTATAAAACCCTGGGAACTTTATGCAAAATATAATTTGGAAATATTGAACTTAGGTTCAATGGGAAAGGAAATCCTCAGTTTTATTTGTAGAGGTTTGAATTTTCTGAGAATAAGACCCTATGTCATGTTAACCAGTGGTGCATATGATGAAATTTATTTTTGGGTCATTCTCTCTCATCTTGGCATTTTTTCTCTTAATAAATCATGGGGACTGTGTATCCGGTGCCTTTTCCTTTTTATTAATCAATGTGTCAATTTTTATAGGTTTGATCCAATTTATTCATGTAGGTATAATTGTTTTTTGTTTATTTGGGTGTACATGTGACCATGGAAGTTTCTCCCTCCTCGCAATGAACTTAGAATAGATGATGGTTTGTATCCCTTATAGCCTGCTCCTTAGGAATATTATTTTAAGGAAGTGTGGTATTTTATTTTTACCTTATAAGAGCTATTTATATCTATTAATAAATAGGGTCTTATATTGTGTCATTGGTTGAAGAGGCTTGCACTTTCTTTAGGAGCTTTGTGCCTTAATTTGGATCCTTGCAGATGCTTCCTGTAGCTGGATATGAATGTGTGAGCCCTATGTCCATTGATTGTGGCTTCTCGTAATCCTACCAACCATGAAGGGTATGTGGTGCACCATGTCATCAGTGAATGAAGGCATAAAACTCTGACCATAATGGTCAAATCCTCATAAAAACCATTTTAAAACTCCTAGCTCATCCAAGAAAAATTTTATCTGGCATTCTTCCTCCCCTTCACTAAGGTTTTTTATTAAAGGTTGTTCTCTTCCTTTTCTCCAAACACCACTCATGAAGATCCAGCTGATAAAATCTCAAAGGTTGTTCTACAGGGCGCACCCTGTCCCACTCCTATAGAACTTCTTGACTGCCCTTATTTAGGAATGAGCCTCTTAGGGATAAACAAGTATCATCCTCCCAAAATAATATGTATCATGCCAACACTCTAACTAATAATCAATAGTATGTCATGGCATAATAGAAAATTCATCCTATAAATAAGGATTCCTTATCAAAATAAACAGGTGGTAAATTGACACCTCAACCAATGATGGAAAGAGTCATCTATGACTAACCAAGATCTCAACATCTCCAATCACATGAACATAACCATCTACTAACAATGAAACTAAAAATGTGAAAGAACTATTCTAGAATAACAGAATCTAAGAGCTCCTCCAAGACATCCAAAAACATGAAGAAAAATCATCCATAACCCGTGATGAATCCAAGTCATTTCCAATAACGCATGACATAATGAAAACCATCTCCTAAATGAACATCATTTATAGATATAACACAATCAAATATTTTACTTACAATAATAACAAGAGGTAGAACCAAGATCTCCAAAACTGGGTTAAAAAACATCCTACAAGTCCCGACAACTAACTATCCAACTACTCAGAAAATATCCATCCTCTCATTCAAATTCCATATCCACATCAATGGTTCCCACTTTTTGGCTAAATCAGCACAGTGAAATTGTGATTTTGCTAAAGGCTTCACTTTCTAACACTTATAATATTCAAACCATTACAAATTTGAAGATGAATCAAACTATTAATTTGTAAGATTTTTTGTGTATGTTCTAAATATAATTTTTTTAAATTAACAGAAATAAATTATGAATCGTATTACGCAACTTTTAATAACTTATTTTTAATAGTTGTTGTTCTTTTGGTGCATTTAATGATTTTTCCTTGCTTTCTTTTGTAAAGGGTTCAGGGCCCCTTCAAAACCTTGGAGTTGCCTTAATCAAAAACTTCTTTTTAATAGTAGTCGGCAATTTATAAAGACATTTATTTTGTCATGCATAACATTTTTTATAAAAAGGATAAGATTCAAATTATTAAAATATAGATTTGTCACACCAATATTTAGTGCATTGATATTTTTTATATTTTTTTGTTGCATATATTTTTATAATTAATTTTTTTAATTTAGAGTATTTATAAGTTGGATAGAGGTGAATGTCATCATGCATAATTATTTTTTTATGATGAAGACCTTAATGTTTGGTAAAAACCTACATTCACAAGAAATTAAAAATAAATATAATAATAAAATTACATAATCAAAATTATACTTTTTAAAAATATTATAATAAGGGCTGTATAAAATTAGTAACATATCATGAATTCATTTGACCCCCTAAAAGATAAATTGAAAGTGGTTTTTAATCAATATTTTGATAGGTGTAAATGAGACTTTGATCCAAGGGGGTTTGATCTAAGAGGATTTAATATAACCCTCTCCAATTAGAATCCTTCAAATGGAACCTTTAAAGGGTTAAATCATTACTAAAAAAATGTGGTTTCAAGCAAAAATTAAGATGTCCCAAGTTTATAACCCATTATTGTGGAATTATCAAACATATGTGAATGACCATAGACAAGGCCAACTAATTGAATCTACATAATTATTTAAATATCTATGGATATAGGTAGGCCGCATTTTAGTCTTTAATTATGCAACCAATCTAGGTAAAGATAGCCCACTAAACTGCTCAACGCATAGATCTAACTAGTAAAACATGCAAACTAACCATCACATCAATAGCATGTAAAATTGAGATATCAAATAATATAACATGTTTATTTCAAGAATCAAACACCAAAGCACTAACCATGTCCAATTTTCCCAAATTTATCCACAATTGAGCACCATAGTGAAGGTAAACTATCATTCTTGAAAATCTGAAAATTCTCTCCATCCAAAATCTATAAGAGTTTGAACATATTCTTTCCCATGGATATGAAAACCAAATTATTTTGTTAGATTGAAAAACCTGTGAAATCATCTCTATACAAATTTGAATCTACCAAGAATACTCCAAAGCTACACAAACCCACAACTTTTAGCAGAATAAGAAAACTAAAAAAGCCTTCAGAGGAAATAGATTGTCTAGAATCTAACTAAATTATACAATAAAATGCCAACTTCAAAACATATAAAAACCTAGTGGAAAAACATAAACCATCATTTCCTCATTGATCCAAATAGTAAAACATAAAAACTCATAATCCATGAGTTAAGCATTGCAAATTGTCTCCATCCAAAATATCTAACAGTTTGAATACAATTAATAAGAGACTCTACTGGAAATTGTCTTGGAGCTATCGTTGCCCCCCCGAGAGTTCAGACTAATCATGTTTTTGAAGAAACAACAACCCTTCAAGTTGTTATGATGGCTAAAGAAATGGGTTTTTCTAATTCTTGGTTGGAGGGAGACTCACTAAACATAATAATTTGTATTAAGGGTAATCATGAGGCTTCCTAGACCATTAGCCACATGATTGATAAAATCAAATCGTTAATACTCCTTTTTAAAGAAAGTCACATAGCCCATGTTTTTAGGAAAGGATATAAGTTGGCGGATGGCTTAGCTAATGCAGGGGCTCAAATTGATGTCATCCAATCATGGAGAGGGGAAGCAGGTCTCAATATGGAGATTTTATGTCTTATCAAGTATGATAAGATTAACCATATTGAAGGCTCGTTTAATAAACATAATTAATGATGAGAACATCACTTAAGATGAAGTGTCATGATAGCTATCAGTCGAGGGATGTGAGATTCATGAAGATTGTGACCTCACATAGTTTGTGGGTTTTAGCAAGCATTTTGAAACTAAAAAATCACAACAGTATTTCCTTTCAGTGTATTGCGTTCTAGCCTTCTCATTCTCTGAACATTCAAAAATCATCGAGCATTATGGGGGTGGTCTGCAGAGGGAGGATCCGATGGACTGTATGAAGTGGAAACAAAACAAGAAAGTATGGAAGAGGCTAAAGAAGGGTGGAGTGACCCAGTATTTGGAGAAGTTTCATGGATGGGATAAAGAAATAACAAAAAAATTTGCAGACGGATGGAAGAATAGAAAGGTGAATATATGGGGAAAGTCCTTTACTTTGACTATGAGCATAATCTCATAAATCACAGGCCTTTCCTATGAAGGCATGAATTTTTACAGGGACAACAAGTGGGTTGGGACTCAAGCCTTCAAAATCTTCCTGAAAACTGAAGAAGAAGAAGAAGCCCTTTTGAGAAAAGGGACGGGGGATTATGTGGATATCAACAAAATTAAGTCTCACTAGGCAGATATTTTGACAGTGATGATCGAGTATTTCACCATGGATGGTCGCTACTCCAAAATTTATAACCTCCATTTTGTTCTGAAAAATTATTTTAGGCACAATAAAAAGGTGTTGTTTCCTTTTTGTCTTATGAGCTCACTACATAATAGTGTCATGGAGCATAGGAAAAAAGAGAGTAACCTGGTGCTTCATGTAGGGATTATTTTTTTAATTTCAGAATATGCTAGAAATCAAATCCTGGAGCTCATCCCCAAAAGGGTAAAAGGGAATGCTAAGCAAGCTAAGCTAGATAACAAAAAATAGAGCCCGAAGAAAAGGGTAAGAATCAAAAAGAAGGCGAATCTGGAAAGGCAGGAGGAGATAGACGACTGAACCCCAGATAGTCAAGGTAATGAAGATGAGATTCAGAAAGAGGAGAAGGAGGGCACGCCTGTGATTGAATAGAAATCTCAAGATATAAATGAGGAGACTCTGGTAAGTGATAAATATGATCAGTTGAGCAAGGAGGACACCCAGACAAATGAGGAGGATATTCCTATGATTGATGATGATAAGAATAGGGATAATGAAGCTAGGAACCAAGAGGTGGAAAATATGAAGAAGAAAAAGAGGGAGATGAAAAGGAGGATAATAATGAGGAAATAAATGATGGTAAGGGAAATGAGGAACAAATTGAGCAGTCGATCTTGAAGGCTGGAAACAGGAAAAAGAAAAAATAGAGAACAGACCCTGCTATGGTAGGGTTTGATATTGATGATAGAATTCCTAAAAGAAAAGAGGACCACAGCGCTAGCATGGAGAACTGGCTTAGTGAGGAAATGAAGACCATGAAGTAGCACCTGAATGAGATGCAGGAAGCTATGGAGCCCTTCAAATCCAAGCTATAAGAAATGGAGAAGGACCTACTGATTAAGGTTAAAAACAACAACAGCAATGAGGAGATCATTGCTAGAGTCTACGTTCTTGTGGAAGAAAAGATGCAAGATATGAAAAAGAAAATCAGCCACAATGGGCACATGATAAGTATCATCCTCAAACACAGTAATGTAGGGCTTCAAGTTTCTGTTCAGAACCTGAAAGAATTATATTCTTACTTGGAGAGTAGTCTATTGGAAAATACCACAATTACTACAGATGACAAAGCAGGGAGCTCAGACCCAGGGACAAGAACCCAAAGTGGCATTAAAAGTAAATTCCCAGAGATTCCAAAAGAGATGAAAGGGCTAAAGGATTCCATTGACAAAATGGAAGAAATGTAGAAGGGGACAGAGGAAGCCTACCAAATTATGATGTATTTTTTTATCTGTTCTGGAAACTTTGCTGGAAGTTGTGCTGGAAACTATGCATTTTTTTGGCAGTTTTTTGTATTCCTTTTTTTGGGGTTTGGGTGTTTGTTGGGGTCCTGCTTTTTGTTTGTAGCAAGATTTCTATGTTTGTATGGGCTTATGATGCCTATCTATATTATTATTTTTTAAAAGGTTTTAGGGTCCTTTCAAAACCTATTTTTACCTTAATCAAAAACAGTTTGAATACTATATTTTCCACGGATCTACAAACTAGATATTATTGTTAGCATGCAAAATTTGTAAAATCATCTCTATACAATTATTAATATATAAATAATAATCCAAAGATACACAAACCCAAAAATTTTAGAAGAACAAGAAATTTGTAAAACCCTCAGAGGAAATAGATTGTTTAGAATCTTTTAAAATATATAATAATATACCAACTTCACAACCTATAAAAACCTAGTCGCAAAACATAAACCAACATTTCTTGTTTCAAATCTAGGTGATAATCTTGTTGTAAATGGGGTTCTCCAAGTGATTACTTCCAATATTGATCCTATTGGTGAGGCTACCTGTGAGCATGATGCCTCTTCTTCACCTACTGCTATACTCTACTCCAATCTTTGGTTGACAATGTACAACTTTCTCAGCACTCTGACCCTTGTACTAACAGTTTTCCAAATAGAGTCTCACTTATTTCTCCCCCTTGTGGTGGGGATCGTAATGATAGTATTTCTTAGATAGTTATCTGATGGCATAGGAAAATTAATTCTTTAGCCTCACATTCTTCTCCACATATTATGGGTGATTTTCCTTCTCATCCCTAAGGTGGGCTAATATCCCTTTTGTTAATGTGTCGTTTATATTTTTGTATTTTTTAGCACCTTTGTTGTTAGTGTTTGTAAATCATCTTTGTTTTTTGAGGGTTGTGCTTGTGTAAGGTTCAACACCCTTATTATGCTACTTTCTTTAATCAAAAATATTTCCTCGTTGAGAAAGTTTCAAACTTCCTCTACCATGCACAAAGCATACATGTAGAAATGAAACTATCTTGTGTCTAGAAGTAACCTAGAAAAATAATATTTTGAAAAATATCTTATCTGCAAATCTAAAAAACCATAAGTTTTGATGAATTTTGTAAAACCTCCAAAACCACCATGTCATTTGAGGGTAAGTGCACAAATATGGGGGACCAAAAAGGGGGTATAAGATGCAACTTTTTTTTTGAAATCAAAAAACTCTGAACTTCAACAAGAAATTAAAGATAGTTAGACACAAGATTTGAAGATGCGACAAGAACAGGAGTTTTAGTACTCTGAATCTAGTTTCTAAACTACTTATTTTATAAAAAAAATTGGTTTAGATTCAGACCCTAAAAAAGCAGGAGCACAAGAAGTGGTACTATTTTTTGTGAAAAAAAACATAACATAGCATCTGCTGTGCTCCCCCTAAAATGTTAACTTTTTTAGAATTTTTTAATCACTCTAGTGAGAAATTAGCTAACACCACGTACTTTATCCTAGATTTTTCTACTAATATTTTGATTAATGTATGTTTTTTTATGAATTTCTGAAGTGGAAACATCCTCAAAACATGAAATTTGAATGTTCTCCACCTATAAATCATTGAAAACTAATCCAAAATTTAAAAAAAGTCTTTTTTCAAAAGTGTGTAGAATAGAGTCTAGTTTATAAAAAAGTAACTTGTTTCAGAATTTTATGAACTAGCCAAAATCTATGCCCAAAATAGTAGACATTGGTTTTGACAGAAATCAGACATACCTACAAAAGAAATTAGATATGAAAAGCTTGACATAATCATAATTCAAAATAAATTATATGGATATATAGCTAACAGAGAGTTATATAACATCTTGTTGTCTAATTTTGCCATTGTTGAACCACGTGCAAGCCTATAGGGGAGCACAAATGAAAAAATGTGAACTTTTTATATGTTTGTTGGAAAACATGTCTCGGACTTGTTTGAGTCATCCAAGCCTTTGGATTGGATACCGAAGGAAAATCCAATCCTTAGGCTTGGTGTTTCCCAAAGAAGAAAAAATGTGCATGACATATATGGTGTACGCCAAATATAAAATATGCAAATTTTCATTATCAACCCACAAATAATCTCCTAACATGAATGCCATTGCAAAATGTTACTAAATTCTCATGTGAAAACCCTAAACCTAAGCCATTTTATCAAGACTTATGTCAGTTACAAAATTAGGGTTAGAATATGTCAACCAATAAAAAATTAACTCCTAACATTTTTGTGCAATAACAAAAGTTGTTTGTATTAGAATAACTGAGAGGGGGGGTGAATCAGTGGCCCTGAAAATATTCTAATAAATTAACACAAAAAATTATTACCACAATTATAAGCCTCTAGTTATCTTTAGTCCTACAAGATGGATGCCTTGAAATAATCTCAACAAATAACTACTACTCGGAGTTCACTGTTAAACCTTATTCTTATTGTTTATCGATTAGTAGTCTTTCATTTACCAAAATGTAGTAAATTTCTTAGTGTACACCGATCAATCCAGATTAGTTATGTTTAATGCAAAACACTAAAGTAATAACTAATAAACACATTGACACATGGATTTCTAATGTGGAAATCTTGTTAAGGGAAAAAACACTTGGGACCGGTACCCCAAAATTTTCACTCTTCTGAAGTGAGCTCGGTGAAGAGCCAACCTTGTTAATGGTTAAAAACACACTGTTAGGTGTGACCTTGTTACAGGATTTAAATATAATAGTTTGTCACTTGATATATGGCATCTCTATGCTACCTTTTATGAACAAACCCTGTGTAGTTTGTCACTTTCTATCTAGCATCTCTATGTTATCTTCATGACCAAACCTTTTGATACTCCTTGGTATGTATCTCAATATAGAAAGGATTGTTTAGTCCTACTCGGTTAAGAGAATTTCTAATCCAATGGTTAAATTTAAATAGTAAATGATTTGTTCCAATATATAACTATACTTTCAAGATTTTCAAATCTATTGTAAGATCATAATACCTTTCTGATCAATGTATCTTTTCAATACCTTTGCTCCACTTCTTTCTACTCAGTGATGTTGTGCTTCTTTGTTGCTTGGTGTCTACAAAATTAGCTATGTTCTTCAGCTTGATTGATCAGGTCTGATTGAAGACTTCTTTCTTCATAAGTTTCTCTTCAGCATCTTCTTTCTCTATTCACCCCTAATTCACAATGAATTATCTTGTCTCTTTATAGACATGATTTCACCATTTCTCAGTTCTTGACTTTCTTGTTATTGGTGTGATCCACAATTCTAGCCAATCTTTCTTTAAAGCTTTACTTCAGTTTTATCCCGTAGATTTCTCTTTGAAAAATGGAATAAAAAAGCTTTAAATATTTCTCTTATCTCTAGATTTTAACTTGTCGATGAAAACAATATTAACAACCAGTTAACTCCTTCTTTAGCTCTTTCCAGCTAAGTCTTTTGTCATTTATGAACTTCAGTTCTTTTTGGTGTTTAACTCCTTGTTAGCTTCGGTCAACACTTCAATTCTCATTATGCATCTTTGTCAGGGTTGTCTGTCCATCAGGTAACACTGTGATTTTTCTCGTTGGTAATGCTTGTGATTCTTCTCATTGGTAATGCTTTCTCGAGTATCACTGTGAATTTCCTCTCGGGTTTCTCTATCCATCGGGGTGCATTGCTCATCGGTGTTTGTTGTCACTTTGGTGAATACTGAACTTTTATGCATTACTGATAGCATAGCCTTTATCTTTCTGGTGATCATCAACTTAACATCTTCAAACATTCAATCAGTTATAGTTCATCAATCTCTCCCTTTGGCATTGATGGAAACACACTACTTTATCACACTATATTATTACTAATATAATATGAAATATATCAGTTGTAGTTCATCAATCTACCAATATTTTTGTTCTATAACCAATACAAATGTTTGGCTCTCGGTAAGATCATATAGCTTAGATTTATTTCCTGCAGAGTACTCTCTTCAATCTTCAATCCCTTCACTGGATAGATGTATCAGCTTCTGATTCAGTCTTTGATGTTATCTCTCCCTTTGATTGTTCCTCTCCTTGATCATCTCTTTTTCCTTTGACAATAATATAGAATATATTCTCTCCCTTTTGATATTCTCTCCCTTACAAGTTACATCTCTCTCTTAGGATATCTTCTCTCCCTTTGGATCTTCTCAGGATATTCTCTCCCATCTTGATATTCTTAGGATAATCTCTCCCTTTGAAAACAATACCAAAGTAAACAATCATCATGCCAAAGTTATATCTTGTCTCCTTTTTATAATATACTCCTTGACTTTCCATGACCATCAGCAATATATTGACTCTGGTGTTGGATGTAGATATTTACCTTTCTATGTACTGATGTATCTTTGTAGTCCATATCTTTTCTTGCATCAACATGAATGATCTTTTGATTGATTATAGGCTGATGCAACCTCCTAGTTAGCTTACTAACCAATAGACAAGGGTCGGACCCCTAGTCTCTTTCTTAGGTACTCAAATGTATCTTTAGGCAATGGCTTTGTGAATATATCAGCTAATTGTTCCTTTAATTGAACATATTCCAATATCACTTCTTTCTCTTCTACTTGTTCTCTTCAGCAATGATACTTGATAGCAATATGCTTAGTCTTAGCATGCATGACAAGATTCCTAGAAATGTTTATTGCACTTGTTTTATCACAATAGATA
Source organism: Thuja plicata (assembly GCA_018584345.1). Taxonomy (NCBI): domain Eukaryota; kingdom Viridiplantae; phylum Streptophyta; class Pinopsida; order Cupressales; family Cupressaceae; genus Thuja; species Thuja plicata. The sequence goes on from MU224737.1 coordinate 8,711,780, forward strand.
ATCACTAGTTCAAGAATTTTCATATTCATACCTTCTAGTAATTGTTTGAACCATGCAATGTTAGAGTAGTTTGCAGCACCAGCCACATATTTTGCTTATGTAGTAGATTGTGAGATGCGTCAGTGTTTCTTACTTATCCATGTGAAAAGTTTGTCACCCATGAAGAATGCTCCTCCAGTTGTGCTCTTTTGGTCATCTAAGTTTCCAGCCCAATCAGCATCTGTATAGACTTGAAGCTCAAATTTACCTTCTCTTTTATACCATAATCCATAGTCCTCGGTGTTCTTTAGATATCTCAGAATTCTCTTGACAGCAGTCATGTGTGATTCTTTAGGATTAGCAGAGAATCTTGCAACTATTCCAACTACATGTGCTATATTTGGTCTAGTATGAACAACATACATTATTTTTTCAATAATTGATCTATACAAGGTCTTATTTATCTCATTGTATTTGTCTTCTTTTGTTAGCTTACATTCAGTTTCCATAGGTGTTCCAACTAGTTTGAAATCTTCCATCTTGAATATCTTCAGCACTTCCTTGATGTATTTGGACTGTGTGATATATATGTCTACATCTTGTTGAATAATTTGTAGACCAAGAAAGAATTTGATCTCCCCAAACATCAACATCTCAAAATCCTTACTCATTTCATTAGCAAAGGATTTACATAACATATCATTACCCCCAAATATGATATCATCAACAAATATTTCAGCAACCATAATATTATCATCAGAATCTTCTTTTAAGTACGGATTGATATTTTCACTTGTTATTACAAATCCAATGCTTATGAGATAGGAGTGAAGTCTTTCATACCAGGCTCTAGGTTCTTGTTTCAATCCATACAAGGATTTTTGTAGGCTACATACCATGTTCCTCCTGTCTAGATCAACAAACCCTTCTGGTTGTTCAATGTATACCTCTTCTTCTAGTATTCCATTTAGGAATGCAAATTTGGCATCCAGCTAGTATACCTTGAATCCTTTAAATGCAGAATAAGCAAGTAGTATTCTAACTCCTATTCTAGCAATGGGTTCAAAGGTTTCTCCATAATCAATACCTTCTTCTTGTGCATACCCCTTGCATACTAACCTTGCTTTGTTCTTTGTGACTTATCCATTCTCATTCAGCTTGTTTCTGAATATCCATTTGGTACCGATGACATTCTTGTCATCTGGTCTCGGTACTAATTTCCATGTTCTTTTCTTCTCAATTTTTTATATTTATTCATTCATAGCACTGACCCATTCTTCATTTTCAAGTGCAGCATTAATAGATTTAGGCTCAAAATCACAAATTAAACATCTAGTGTTAAGTGACGTATTTCTTGTTCTCATTCTGGCCTTCTTGTATCCTATGATCTATTTCTATGGATGGTGTCTTCTAACATACTTGGCAAGTATCGGTTCAGTTCTTTGTTCATCATTATGATCATCATCTTGGTCTTCATTTTGATCTCCATCGCTAGGAACATCATTTAGAGGACTTTCCTGATTTTTAGTATTTGCAGCCTGATGCTCGGGTGCAATGTTTTGTTGCTTGGGAGCGATACACTGTTGCTTGGGTAGAGTGTCAGGTTCTTCAGTGTAAACAAACCTTTTGTAGTCTTCTAGTTCTTTTCTACTTTCCTCATCATTTTTCTCTGCATATTCATCTATTCTAATATTTGCACTTTCAATGATTTTGTTAGAGGACTTGTTAAGACATTTATAAGCCTTGCTCTTGGTGGAATACACTAGGAAGATACCTTCATCACTTTTGGATTCAAGCTTTCCATTTTTATCATCTTTCAAAATATAACATTGACTTCCAAAGATTCTGAAGTAACTTGCATTGGGTGTGTAACTATACCATAGCTCATAGGGTGTCTTCTTGGTGTCTTTCTTTAATTGTACTCAGTTCAATGTGTAAATAGAAATACTGACAACTTCCCTCCAAAAATTTTGAGTGATTCTTTTCTCTATCATCAGTATTCTTGCAAAATCAATAATGGATTTGTTTCTCCTTTCAGCAATCCCATTTTGTTGTGGTGTTATTGGTGCGGAAACCTATCTTTTAATTCCATGCTCATTCCAAAAGTTAGTAAATTCATCAGAAACAAATTATCCTCCTCTATCTCATCTTAAGTATTTCAATTCCTTCCCACTTTTTTTCTACCATAGCTTTATACCATTTAAACATCTTGAATACTTCTTATTTTTCTTTTAAGAACATAACTGTCATCATTCTAGAATAATCATCAACAAAGAGAATGAAATATCTATCACCATAGTAGCTATTTGTTCTCATGGATCCACATAGATCATTATGGACTAATTATAGAATAGCATTAGATGTATGGGATTTTCTCTTGAAACTAGACTTTGTCATTTTACCTTTTTGACAATTTTTACACATGATATGCTCAGGCTTTGACATGCTTGGTAAGCCTCTTACTTTCCTTTTATTACTTATCTTAATCATGTTGTCAAAATTCACATGACATAATCTCTTATGCCATAACCATATTTCTTCCTTTCTAGCCATTAAACAAGTGGTGTTTATATCATCAAGATAGAATAGGTTACCTTTTGTATGCTCACCAATTCTGATCAACCTTCATGATTCATTAAAGATCTTTTCCTTCTTATTATCAAATGCTACTCAGTGACCTATTTTATTCAGTTGTAAAAAACTCAATAGATTATAATTAAGTATTTTTACCTAGTATGCATTTTCACATTTCATCAGGTTATTCAACATTATAGTTCCTTTACCTTCAACTAGACAAGGTGTGTCATTACCCATTCTTATTGATCCACCATTATTGTACTTAAAAGTTTCAAACTTTTTTTAATCATCAGTCATGTGATGAGTGCAGCCACTATCTATAATCCAGACATCATTCTTACTAACCTTAGGTATGAGTGTAGTCTCTACATACCTTTCTTCTTCGTCTGAATCATCCTTCATGGCCACAAATACCATCTCAATGTCTTCATCAGATTCGGTGTCAGTATCTCCATCTCTGTTCTCAGCTAGATAACAAGCTTTCTTCCCTTTGTCCTTGTAGTCTTAGGTATCTCTTTTTTTAGATTTTCAGTTTCTTCGGTAATCTTTGTTGTCACTTCTATCAAACTTCTTTTCATATGATCTATCATTACTTCTGTCATCTTTTCTTGTATTAGGACATCTAGCAGCAAAGTGTCCAATCTCTTTACAATTAAAACATACAAGTGGTAATTTACCTTTGTATCTACCTTTGCCTCTCTACAATCTTCTAGCCATTAGTGCTTCAATCTCATCAAGATCTTGGTCGTCACTATCACTTTCACTATCATTTGTCATAGTGTGTTTATGACTTGACTTACTTATTTTCAAAGAAGATTTGAATGCTGACTCAATAAATGGTAAGACACTGTTATCAAATTTATTCATCTCAAATGAAATCAGTCTACCAACCAAGCTATCTAGAGTGACATTATTGTTTGCTAATTCTCTCATTTATTGTATAGTAGATACTCTAATAGCATATACAGGCAGTAAGGTTCTTAGGATTTTACTTACCACTATCTCTTCTTCAAGTATGCCTCCAACTCCTCGGATAGAATTGACTACCTCTTTTATTTTGCAGTTGTACTAAGTGATATTTTCTCCTTCTCTCATTCTTAGTTCATCAAATTTACCTCTTAGGCTCTCTACCTTAGCTCTTAGTACATTATCATCTCATCCATGTACCAGCTTCATTTTTTCCCACATTTTCTTTGCAGAGGTGCAGGTTTTGACATCTTCAAATTCAACATCAGAGAGTGAGGAAGCAAGTTCTATCATCATATAATTATGCTCATTCATTTCTCTTAATTGTTCAAGTGTGTGAAGTCCTATAGGAAACACAAATTCAGTATCCAAGTTTTGAGTAACATCATTTCCAATACCTGATAGGCAGAGTCTTATCCTTCTTTGCCATGATGCAAATTTGTCCTTTTTCAACTTGGGCACATCTCATTTTCTCATCTTGTGATCTTTTTCTTAGGTCTTGAAACCTTCTTTCTAAGAACACAATCTCTAATACCAATTGTTAGAATAACTGAGAGGGGGTGTGAATCAATGGCCTCAAAAATATTCCAATAAATTAACCCAAAAACTTATTACCACAATTATAAGCCTATATTTATCTTTAGTCCTACAAGATGAATGCCTTAAAATAATCTCAACAAATAACTATTGCTCATAGTTCACTGTTAAACCTTATTCTTATTGTTTACCGATTAGCAGTATTTCATTTACCGAAATGCAGTAAATTTCTTAGTGTATACCAATCAATCTAGATTAGTTATGTGTAATGCAAAACACTAAAGTAATGACTCATAAACACATTGACACATCAATTTTTAACGTGGAAACCTTGTTAAAGGAAAAACCACTTGGGACCGGTAACCCAAAATTTTCACTCTTCTGAAGTGAGCTCGGTGAAGAGCCAACCTTGTTAAAGGTTACAAACACACTGTTAGGTGTGACCATTTTAGAGGATTTAAATAGAATAGTTTTTCACTTGATATCTGGCATCTCTATGATACCTTTTATGACCAAACCCTGTGTATTTTTTCACTTTGTATATGGCATCTCTATGCTATCTTCATGACCAAAAATTTTGATAATCGTTGGGATGTATCTCAATATAGAAAGGATTGTTAAGTCCTGCTCGGTTAAGAGACTTGTTGATCCAATGGTTAAATTGAAATAGTAAATGATTTGTTGACATATACAACTATACTTTGCATATTTTTAGATCTATTGTAAGCTCATAATACCTTTCTAATCAATGTATCTTTTAAATACCTTTTCTCCACTTCTTTCTTCTTGGTGATGTTGTGCTTCTCTCTTGCTCGGTGTCTGCAGAATTAGCTTTGTTCTTCAACTTGATTGATCAGGTCTGATTGAAGACTTCTTTCTTCATCAGTTTCTCTTCAGCATCTTCTTTCTCTATTCACCCCTAATTCGCAATGAATTATCTTGTCTCTTTATAGACATGATTTCACCATTTCTCAGTTCTTGACTTTCTTGTTCTTGGCATGATCCGCAATTCTAGCCAATCTTTCTTTAAAGACTTACTTCAGTTTTATCCTGTAGATTTCTCTTTGACAACTGGAATAAAATAGCTTTAAATCTTTCTCTTATCTCTTGCTTTTAACTTGTCAATTAAAACAATATTAACAACCAATTAACTCCTTCTTTAGCTATTTCTAGCTAAGTCTTTTGTCATTTCTGAACTTTAGTTCTTTTCGGTGTCTAACTCCTTGTTAGCTTCGATCAACACTTCAATTCTCCTTGGGCATCTCCATTGGGGTTGTTTGTCCGTCAGGTAACACTATGATTTTTCTCATCAGTAATTCTTGTGATTATACTCATCGGTAATGTTTTCTTAGGTTTCTTTCTTGAGTATCACTATGACTTTCCTCTCAGGTTTCTCTATCTTTCGGAGTGCATTGCCCATCGGTGTTTGTTGTCACTTTGGTGAATACTGAACTTTTATACATTATTGATAGCATAACATTTATCTTTCTATTTCTCTGGAGTCTTTGACATAATGTATATAACCAATTATATTATATCAAGTTGACATCAATGAAAATACAATACATTAACTGATTTAATTTCTTGCATTAACTTTCTGCAGCTTGGTGATCGTCAACTTAACATCTTCAAACATTCAATCAGTTATAGTTCATCAGTTTGAGTGTTCGGGGGCATTGCCCCCAAAAAACCCCACAAGGGCACTGTCCCTTCACCCCTCCCTATACCATGATAGGGATCATTCCATGGGCGCTTCCCCAAAACCCCCATTGAATAATTTGGGGGTAAATTGTACCATTAAAAGTGGGGAAAATTAGCCTCTAATTCTTATTAGGCTCCATATAAAAAAATTAGGGTTTGGGGAAAAGAGGGGGGAGATGTGTGGGTGTAAGGTTTAGAGCTTATGGTTATAGGGTTTAGGGTTTATGGATTAGGTAGGGTTTAATTTTTAGGGGAAAGAGGGGGAATATGGGGAGAGGTATGGAATATGGAGAGAAGGAAAAGAGGGATAGAGTGAGAGAGGCAAAGAGAGGGAGAGAGAGGAGAAGGGAGAAATGATTTAGGGTTTATGGATTATGTTTATAGGTTTTATCATCTATCCCATATTTCCATCCTCTCTCCCTCTCTTCCCATCCTCTCCCCCTCTCTCACTCTCTCCCTCTCTCTCCAATATTTTCTACCTCTGTCTGTATATCTCTCTTTCTCTAAAACCTAAACCCTAAACCTTTAATCCTTTTTCCCTTTCCACATATCTCTTTTCTCCTCTCTCACCCTCTCCATATTTCCCTTCTCTCCTTCTTCCCTACCTCTCTCTCCATCCATCCTCTACCTCTCTTCCATATCTTCATATCTCCTTCCCCTTTCCATTTCTCCCCTCTACCTTCCCCCCTCTCTTTTTCCCTTTCTTATTCTCTCCATCCTATTCTCTCTTTCACCATCTCTCTATGTCTCATGTCTCTTTCCCCATCTCTCCTCATT
>MU224737.1:8743419-8770898 GCA_018584345.1 Thuja plicata
CCCCCCTCTCTCTCTCTCTCTCTCTCTCTCTCTCTCTCTCTCTCTCTCTCTCTCTCTCTCTCTCTCTCTCCCTCTCCCCCTATAAACCTAATCCCTAAACCCCAACCCTATAACCATAAACCCTAAATCTTAAATCATTTCTCCCTTTATTCCTTCCCCCTCTCTTACTCTCTTCCTCTCTTCTCCATCTCATTTCAACTCTTTCTCTTCCCCCTTGTCTCATTCTCTCCACCATCTCCCTACCACTTTATGCATTCTCTTTCTCTCTACCAATTGTACCATTTATCTTGGCGTAAATAATGGAGAGAGAGAGAGAGAGAGAGAGAGAGAGAGAGATGCAAGGAAGGAATAATATGAGAGACAAAATAACAACAAAATAAATAGAGTAAGATGCAATGGAGGGAGAGGTGGGCATGGAGGGAATTAGAGACCTAGGGAGAAACAAGATAGATGGGAAGAGAGGGAGATACCTTGAGGGGGAGAAAGAGGTGAGATGGGTGTTCAATGAGGAAGGGGGAGACAGAGTGAGAGAGGAAGAAAAAGGAGAGACCTAGATAGATAATATATGTTGTTATATCGAGCCTAATAAGACTCAGAGGTTAATTTTTCCCCTCTTTTATCGGCACAATTTCCTCCCAAATTATTCAATGGGGGTTTGGGGCAGCACCCCTTACAGGATTCAAGAGCAGCCCCCTTGCAGGTGTTTTTGAGGGTAGAGCCTCCAAAAGATCAAACAACTTTTATTATTATACAAAGGCGTTGGGAGTTAAATCTTATATTTTATGTATATATTCTTTCTTTGTAAGTGCATTTGACTTAAGTTTGATAAACTTGATCAAAGTGAGAGAGAGAGAGAGAGAGAGAGAGAGAGAGAGAGAATATACTTTTTATAACATTTGGTGCACGCCGAATTTGGTGTGCACCATATTTGGCGTGCACCATATCTGGTGCACACTAAATAGACTTGGTGTGCCCAAGCCTAAGGCTCACCATGCCAAACCATATGGTGTGCGCCATATAGGGCGCACGCTATATGCTTTTTTGGGACCAAAAATTTGAGTGGCATATTTTTGGTTCCCCATCTTTGTGCACTTACCCTTGAAACACATGCAAATCCATATCAACTTATCATCTAGAAGACCCACAAGTATCAAAATCACCAAAAATAGTTAAACCAGAATAATGGAATGGCATAGGTAAATATAAGTATAGATTTGAATAGAAAATCTACAAAAACCTCAAATCCAATCAACATAAAACTAAACATGAAAGTACAACCAACCAAAAGGAAAAAGAGGTCCAAGAACTCTTGGCCCATATGTACGCCAACACCACAACCACCATCAAGTACATGCATACAAAGGAGTTAGTTTGTTCCAAAAGATTTCAAAACATCCAATGATCAGCTCCATAACCTAAATGTGTTTTGACAAATGAAACAGTGTCTCCTAATGCTAGAGACTAAATCCAAACACCCAACATAAGCACATCAAACCATATTCATAACAATCAAGGTTTCTCTGTATTACTAGGGAGTAGAAAACAGATGCCCAACATGAGTACTCTACTACACACAACCACATAATGACTAAAATCCACTGTGCATGAGAGTTATAATATACATGCTAAAATAAGAGTTTTAGATCAATATCACATTAAACATAACCACATGATCAACTCCATAAAAATCTATATCTTTCACATCCTTGAAAATGCTTGTTATATTTGAAAACAAGATCAACTACAAAACTTCCACTCTAACAAGGATTAATAATTAACTTATTCCTTCAAAAAAAATCCTCTAACTTGCCAAGCTAAGAAATCATAACATGAGAAATAGCCAAAAATATAAACACCATGGGTATTCACTTGCAAGTTCAAGCAAATCCATGCAAATCACATACATGCACATGAAAACCATAGATCTAAGCTATGATACCAAATGAAAAGGGAAAGGTAAACCCAGTTGAAATTCTAAGAACTAATATGCACCTTCATTATCCTACGATTTTCTTTTAATTAGATTTTAATAACCTGATACAAGCACATAGTAATAAGTTAAAAAAGCGGAAACATGCATAGTCAATTTCTCATTCATTAACCCTTAAAGGAAAGATAATGCAAGTAGCAACTCTAATTAAACATTTGGCAGCATAATGACATGTAAATCAACACTTGAAGAACATGAAAGAAGGGGAATAAAAGAAAGATAGGCAAGAGAAGACAATATTGATATATGTGGGAAAAACTCTTTCACATTAAAAACACCACACTCAAAAGCATTGAACCAGTGTATTAATCTGCAAAAAATTGATACAATACACTTGTAGTATATAAGCCCTAACATGGAGTCTACATCTTGCTCTTCTAGAAGAAATCCAAATCATAACCCTACAAAGAAATATTTTCCTCACTCTTCTCTCAAAACACACATAGAAGACACACAATATATTAAGATTTACGAATTTGAAGAGGCTTCTACACAGCCAAAAGAGATAACCACATGGCACATTTTTCAACCACCTCTAAGAATGCAAATGACACTTGTACATTACTTTCTAACCTCTCTTGCGTGTACTTTACTTTCTAACCTCTCTTACATGCCCCCAAATTTAGGCACTTAATTTTTGTTAAAAATAGCTACGGAAAATGCCCTTACACACCTACAACTATCATAAAATCTATCATGTATGAAAACATTTACAGTTGTGACAGAATTCATTATAACTTACTATAATTAATTGATTATCTTACAACTCATCATGACCCAACTTAGGCACCCATATTCTTCATCCAACCTGTTATAGGAACTTGTCATAACTTGTCATAAGAATCCAACATGCAATAATGACTTACACAGGTTTCTAAGATTTTGGCACATTGAAATATCTCTACCAAAGTGTGATGCCCGCTTTCCCATTTAGGAAATAAATACATTCTTGTCATCTTCCATGTCACCCCCTAACATGAAGACGACTCATTGTGCCATATCACACTAGATGACAAAAATATGATAAGTAAGAAATTACAATTTAGGCATTAAATAAATAAGTACAAAGCTAGTAATGCCTAAGGTTGAGACACCTTAATTCCCAACATTCTCATTGTAAAAGCACTCAAAGAGAACCTACAACAATCTTAAAACTAGCAAAAGATGTATGTTGATCACCACCAAACGGAGAGAATTTTTGAGGTGGGAGGTATGGTACTTTTTAGGTTGCATCTTTATGGACCGTACAAGATCATAAGGTTGGAGAAGTTTCTTATGAGCTGGAACTTTCTATAAATAGTAGAATTTAAAGTAGCTCTATATATAATGCTTGAAGAAGGCACTTAGATAGAAAGTTACACCCTCGTTTGAATTACCATTGCTTGATGATGGATAGAAGTTGATCTTGGAAGATATCATTGATATAAGGGAAAAGAAGTTAAGGAACAAGGTTATCCCAAAATATTTGGTGAAATAGAAGAATCTTCCACTTAAAGATGTTGCATGGAAATTAGTGGAGATTGTTAAGCACACAAATCTGAAATTGCTTAAGGACAAACAATCTTGGGGAGGGATGACTATCAAATTACCTTTTTGTTAGGGCCACTTCAAAACAACATTTATAAATGCTAATATATATAGTGGTCTCTTAAATATGTTTTTCTAGGTGACTGGCTTGGTTTGTTGGGCAACCAAGTATAAAAGATAAGTCAATTTCCTTTTGGAAGCATGCATGGTTTTGGACACATTTCTTGTAGTCGCACTAGCAAGATCTCGTGTTGTGTGCATACAAGGAGTTTGGGAGGAACACCCTAACAATCCTTAACTCTTATTTGCATTATGCTCTTACAAAGTTATTCCATCTATTTCTATTGCAAGGCTAAGCAATTGTGGGTCTTATCATCTCTCTAATTTGCACACTAGGGAAGCCAAATTGGAAGCAAATGCACAACAGCATCCTACATATCTTCAACTTGCTTGCAACTATAGCACTCAAAAAACCCAAGGATTAGCAAGGCGTTGACAACTTGATCATTAACTTCCAACTTGGCACGCCATTTTTGGGGACCGATTTGCAAGAGTGTGGCTTGCTATAAATTGATAGAAGTGTCACCTATCTTATCATATCCTATAAGGCAAAATTGCAAACTCATACACTCCCTATCATCTACAAATCTAGTGTTCAACATTTGGTAATAGTCAAGGTATAGGAATAGAAGAGAAACACCTAGGAGGTAGCAAGTCAAATCTAAAATAGTCCTACACCAAAAATTCCCAAAGCGAGAGCACCCAGCGCAAAGAAATTGATGGGCATTGATCTCACCTCAAATAAGGATTTTGCGTTCCCTACAAGATAAATCAAAAGTCATTATTGGTCATGTGCAAACATTGTCATCTTCCAAAGTAGTAAATTGTTATGTTGCATGTGTACTCGTACCATACCCATAGGACACGTACCAAGTACTCGTACACGTACCCAAGTACTGGGCACTCAATGAGTACTAAGTGGGTACTCAATGGAGAGCATCATAGCTAAGGACCTTGATTAAGATTTCTAATTTTTGTTTCAATTTTTTGTTTGCATGTCAGCTTGTTGATTATCAAGCTTAATTCAGTATGTGATCAATTTGAAACTTTGAACAGTATTGATTAACAGTAAACTTTATCACTGTTCAAGTCAGAAGTTTATCATTTCAACTTGCAATATGTCATTGTTATGTGATTTATGATCTTGTTCATGTTTAAAGTTTGCCTTCTCTGTTAAGCATCTAAACATATAGCATATATTATTATTACAAACATATTGCAAATCTGAAACTAAAAACAATACATTACATCTACAAACTTCATCACAGTACTTGTTTTGAAAACTCGTTAACATGACTCATATTTTCATATTTTCTAAAAAATATTAAATTATATTTTTTGAAAAAAAGTTGACGTACCCCAGTACCCTCATCCCCTACTTTGAAAAATAGTCATACTTGTACCCCAAAGTGCCCAAGTACCCCCATCCCCGTGCAACCTTGGTAAATTGCTATAAGTTTCTTGGCAAATTTATGACATGTGTGCTTTCCTATATTGAAATTTTCAATTTGAATCAATTATTGTCAAATAACAATTGTTGCTATGTTAAGAAGTTTCAATTTGTAATCATTCATTGAGACTATTTAATGAAAAGTACAAACCCGAGTGCATTACACCATCTTGGAGCCTAAGTTAATTTTCTAAGCATGCCCAAAAAAGTTGAAACTCAAAATACCAAATCAAAGATGTCATAGATGATAACATTAAACAAAAGCATCCATAATTGATCAACATAAAGGACAACATTTGTATGTCATTTGTGTTGTGAACAAAAAAGAGGGGTAAGGTAGACAACATAGGGGAGGGAGTGTGAGTTGGCTTATGACTATCTAACACTTAATAAGTTGTATGATCATTAATACACATAGTTACACCAACTTGGATACCATCCAAGCTATAAACACAATATATATAGAATAAGTTATATGATCATTAATACACATAGTTACACCAACTTGGTTACCATCCAAGCTATAAACATAATATATATAGAGTGGGTAGTGGTTAGTTCATGACATCGAATTGCAATTTATGTTATCATTGCAGACTTTTTAAAGCTTGCACCCTTATAATTACTCATTGTTTTTTTACCAAGTACTTGCAATTAGTTTCCTATTATATATATCTTTGCAAACCATTTTATTACAAAATACTACCACTACACAATATACTAGAAAACCTTGTTACAAAGCCATCACATTTAAATAGCAATCGCCATGTTATTGTAACTTATGCCATCAAAATGCATGAAAAAAATTTACTAAAACACGACAAAATTTAAAAAGAATAAAACCAATCATGCAACCAACAAATCTAACCATCAACATCATAATTCTTCGAGTGAGCGAGACTTGCAAAACAAACAAAAAAAATCGCAACCCGGATTACATTTTAGTTTGGAGAAAGTGATATGCAACGTTTGAGACCCAAAGTCACCACACTTTTAGTTTCATCAGTCACCCAAACCGCCTTAACAAATATTTAGTTTTTTTGTCGCATTTGAAAGAAACTTACTTCAGGACAAGGATACAGGATCATCTTATAATTACATTTAATTTTCATCGAAAGATACATCAATCTTGATAAGAGCAAATTTCTATGAACAGACCATTTTAACAATTTAAACCCATTGATCCAGAGCTTCTAAGATATATAAGCTTGCCTTGATGCTCCTTTTATTTATGGTACATCGTGGCTCAATTGCAACCTCTTTTTATGCACTATAACTGGTTTGTTGTTGCCCCAAAAAGTTCAATAAATGCTTGAAAAAAAAACTAAGGAGAGTTTTATTGATTGACCTCATGACACCAACATTATGTGCAAACTCATGTAGCCAATGATCTAAATTCTGGAAACTTTTAATGGCTAAATTCCATCCTATAATCCATATAGCTGACCTGAAGTCAATTTACATTTTATGGCATCTGAAGAACAGCCAATAGTCAGTACTAAGTTCTAACAAATTTTAGATTTTGGTTGTCAAACTACATTTTAAAAATCAGAGGGATGTTATTTAACTATGAAAAATTTAGCATAGTCGACAACTTTTTCTACATGATCCAGGGTTATCTGGAGTGCCAACCATATAAACAGGATTCTTCTTGCATTCTCCAACAGAAGCCCAATGAGCACAAAGTTGGTTTTCATCAACACATTCACCGCTGACTTTCCTTTTAGGATATTCAAAAGCCCTTACATGTATCCATTTTGTAGCAGACCACTTTTCTCCCTCGATAACAGGGCAACTGCCATGCAGACTGGTATCATCAGTTGTAGCATCTGGGTGAAGACTGAAGAACAGTAGGGCATCCCCTTTGTTGGGCTTCACTGCATACAAAAAGGGGTTTGAGAAGAGCAGAAAACATTGAGCACATTTGATAAATGTTTCTGAATATAACAGATAATTAAATTCAAACTTCTAGCAATAACACCTGAATAGCCACGCTTGGCACATTCTGACCACGAATCATCTTTTGGCTGGCTCAGCTTTGTCTGAAAATTCGACATATGTATCAGCAATATTTGAATAATGGCGTAAGTACTAAAGCTCACCTTGGAATATAAAAAAAACATCTAAAAATTATAGAGCACATAGAATAGTTGATTTCAGTATGCTAACCTCTGCATTAGGAAAGACGGTCTCTCCCCCCTTCTCCACATTAGATAAATACATCAGCACTGTGGCAATTCTATGACCACCCATGGCTTGATTGAGTTTATCGTGGAAAAAATCAAAATGAGGTTCATATTTCTGGCCATTTTCATAATGTAAAATCTGCATTGCCTCTCCATTTTCTGAATACAGCATTTGCAATACAAATGAGTTCAAAAAAAGAAGAGCACACGTCAAGAAAATCTATAACAATCTCATTTCAGTGTGATCTCAGTAAATAAAACCAATAGACTAACATTAAGAAGAACACAAGTCAAGAAGCAAGTAAACAATCTATCACCTTTTGGAAGAAAGGTCCAAGCTGCAATCCTGTCTTCGATCCTTGCAACAACTTCATCCTAACAGATACAAACACACTTTGTAAACAAACAAATCTACTAAAGTAGACATTTTAAAAATATATTTGCTTTTAAGGCTCTAAACAGTATGATACAATTTGCATACGTTTCACAGCTCATCCACATTCACAAATTAACAATTATTCTGATTCATTTCTGTTTTACCCTCCATTGTATATTTAAAAATCTATTTCACACTTAAAAATGCACAGAGAGGAGGTTGAGAGATTTAGTTGGGCTCAATCCTCGACAAACAGAAGTGGAGATTAGTCTAGACTCTATTTTCATCTAGACTTTGCAAATCAAAAATAAAGCATTAGTTTTAAAGATGCGAGAAAAAATCTGCATTGTTCCATAATGGAGCCTGGGATTCCTTGTTATTTATTTCTTCATAATGTTATGTGTGGCAATCTGGCTGCAGTTATATCTCACTGTTTTGTCTTGTTAGGTTGTTTGATTTGTCCCCTTACTCACAGTACTTGTTCTGTCTGCCATTTGGCTGTTCGGTTGTACAAGGGTTCGGACCCTTTCAATCCCACATTTACCAATATCAAAAACAGAAAAATCTGCTTCCAGAAGATGCATATGTCTAGAATCATATATCACATTCTCCTATTTATGACACAATTAGCTAACAGCAGGAATTGGATCGGAATTGCTAATTTTGGATAATGCCAAATTCCATGTTTGGGTCTTTGGAAAAAAATGGAATTGGAATTCCAAAATTCTCATTTTGCCCTAAAATGGGAATATCATCTTCCACCTAAATAGGTGGAATTGGAATTTCAAATTCTAATTCCAATTTTTACAAAAGCAAATTTAATATTTCGTGGGATCCGTGACTATAAAGATATATATTATATTGCTATAAGGATGTATATATATACATGTGTGTATATACACACGTGTGTATATACGCATGTGTGTATATACACGTGTGTATATATACACATGTGTGTATATATACATATATGTATGTGTGTAAATATACATACATGTATGTGTGTATATATACACACATGTATGGTGTGTATATTTACACACATGTGTATGTCTGTACATATACACATCTATGGTGTGTGTAAATGTGTGTATATGTGTGTATATATACATAAATGTGTGTATGTGTGTATATATATACACATGTGGGTATATGTGTATACATGGATACACACTTGTATGTGTATATGTATGGTGTGTATGTGTATACATACACACATGTATGTGTGTATATGTGTGTATATATACACACGTGTGTATAAATACATAAATATGTATATATGTGTATACATACATGTGTGTATGTGTGTATATGTGTATACATGGATACACACTTGTATGTGTATAGACACACACATGTATGTGTGTATACAGTATACACACACGTGTGTATGTGTGTATATGTGTGTATGTGTGTGTATACACATATACACGTGTGTATATATATATATACATGTGTATATACACACATGTATGTATGTATATATACACGTGTGTATATATACACATATACACACCATATTCAAAGAAATTAAAAAATAAAGAATTAAAATTCCTTATGCATCTTCTCATTCATCTTCCAGGTGAACCAAACAGGTCAGACCATATTCCGGATTTCATTTTGAAGATAAGCATCTTCCTGAATATGCAGCATCTTCCTAAATTGACCATATCCAAGATATAGTATTCCATACCCAAACGGGCGAGATGTTTAATATTCAAGAGTTAGATTTCAGTTTTAATTCAAAATCAACCCAAAGTCTAAATTTAGGAGGAATGCAGTACTTTTTGCATAAATCCTTATTAAATACTTACATCTATGTATTGATCATGGTACTTTAGTTTTACAGAATAACAAAAGCTCCAACTCACTAAGTGAATGCAAAAAACCCGTGCCATACAGAAAATGATAACAGTTTGAACTAAAACAATAACACAAACCTAAATCCTAGTATGTTACATAGTCACCTGGGCTTTACTCAAGAACATTCCCGAGCTTGTTCGGATTTCACTCATAACACTTTTCCCCGACTCATTGTCTGCAACCATGGATTTCTCCAACTTGTCTCTTGACTGCAATTAAATAATACAAAACATGAGGAAAACAACCTTGAGATATGATTTTATAATATTAATTTTTTGCATAAAAAAAATTGGAATAATTTACTTGCCAATGCAATGAGATGATCACACTCTTCATCTGTAAGGAAATTCTTGTTCAAAAATGCCCTGGTTCAGCCACAAAGAAAATCCAATATTTAAATGACACTGCAGAGAACAAATTGAGCATGCAAATACTAATATATATTCAAAATAATACCTAATGTCAAAGAACAAATTTGAATCCTAGTTACCCATCTAATTTATATTTCACAAACCTGGGATGCCAAGACAACTGAGTTACTCGAGCTGGATCAAAGCCAGGTGGTGGGCCATATTTCAATATGGAAAGTTTAGATGCATCCTTGCTTGTTCTCAACGGCATCCTATACCTGCACAGAGGATGTAATGCTTACTGAAACTATAGAGATTGTTCACATATTACAATAAAACCATCCTCTACAAGGTAAAAATATATGCAGTCATTTCAGTATTGATTTTGACTTCGTGTTATATAAATTGAATGATTCACAACTTCATTAGTTTTGATAGATTATGCACGAGATGTAACACACAGTTAATGATGTGAACTATACAGATAAAAGGTGAATTTTTTAAGTCGAGATCTAGCCAACACCCCTCATTGATGTAGGAAGCCCTTAAAAAGCAAAAAGACATTTAAATTTTAATTTCTATATATTATAAAACCAAGTCTTACCACTCCACCTACCACCCTCAGGTTAGAAGCTCACCTCCAATGGGTTCAAGATGCAATGACAATATATAAAACTATAAAGAATCATGAATTGATAAACAAACACATATTAGTCAATCGTTATTGCAATGGCTACAAGAAGAAAAACATCAATAGTGCATCAAATACTTGCCACAGAGCATGTAGGCTATTTCAAAGTTTCATTAAAAGAAGAAATTTCAAAGTCTCTTTATCCTTTATCCTGATGATGGATCACAGAGGGTGATCTGAAATATCAATGCTAAAAATCGTACACACAATCAAATCCAGAAGCAGCATCTTCTTTAAAGTTAAAATTATCAACTACACTTCAAAACTCAATTAAATCTGAGCTCCATGCATAGTTGAAAGAAAACAGAAAAATTTACTCCCTAAAAGCCGCCCACTTAGAAAATTTTCAAACAAAAAGCTCAAAAACCATCTGACCTAATTAAAATTAAGATTGGCCACAATTTTGATAAAAGAATTTTGTCTGCTGCACTACTGGGAACTCCAGGACAAAATGTCTCGGGGATTTAAGATGATATAGTAAGGGAAACACTTATAAGAGTGTCGTTCGGCTTCAAAATCTCTCATTGTGGTAAGCTAGTCCATAACTTCGATAAAGTGCATTTAAGAGTGATCTGTATTTATGTATCATAAGAATGGGTTCAAACATATCCTGCCTTGAATTAAAGAGATCCTGCAACCTTCCCTGAGAAAGTCAAGCCAAAGGGAAAAACAAGATTTTGACAAAAAAGTTCAAAACACAAACTTTGAAACTTAAAAACTATCCTAAAACCTTGCAACCAAGAATTTTATTGTTCAAATTTACCAATATTTGAAATTTTCCAAAAATATATGGTTCTTTAAAAATTTTCCCAATAGAAGACTCAGAAACTTTCAAGCAATCACAATTGTGGGTCAAGGAAGCTAAGCAAAAACTACGGGCATTGCCATAATAGCATTGCTGTCAAATGAAATCCCCTCATAGAGATGACATTGTCGCAACTAGCTAGCGCTTAAACGGCATGACAACGAACCTGGAGCTGTTGGCAACTCAAATCCTTCCCTTGAAAATGGGAAAGCTTTTAATGCAGATAATGCCAGATAAACCAGCTCTTTCTCATAATCGTTATTCATGAAGGATTATTCCCTCAACAAACACACAGTCCAAAAAAGGGACAGGCCTATTCTCTCTAGATGGCCCTAGTAAACGAAAAATTCAAAAGAGAAAAAATAAAAATAATAAAAATTCAGAAATCCTAGTCATTAAAACTTGAATTTCCTGAAAAAATCCAATTTATTGGAGACACAAAATAAAATGAAATCTAAGAGCGAAACAAGAAAATCAATTTCATTATTGCAAACTCAAATGGCAAATCAACATAAGCTTAACGTACATCAATTTTTCAACACACCTCCAGATCAAAGAGTTCGCATTTCAGAAAATTCACAAATATATCAATGATTTCAGAAATGTGCCCTAATCCAATGCTACACAATAGTCCTCAATACGGATTTCCGTAAACCAAAAAACGAAGCGATCGCATTTAAACAAAACCCTGAGTCAAAACCCTTACCAATACTTAAAGAACGTGACAAAAAGATCAAGCCCACAATTCAAGATATCGATTACTTACGTCTCACCGAGCCATCCAGGGAGCTCCATCGCAGACTCTGCAAATCGGCCATACAGTGCCACAATTATCAATACTCCTGCAAACGGCGTCATGGCCGTTGAAATTTGATTCACCACAACAAAACCCAAACTATGCCGTGCCCAAAAAATCAATTATAGTAACAACCAACTTGCGCTGTGGCCAGTTTCGATTGCCCAAAACCCTCAAAATCCAGTTATGTTTGAATCATAAATGAATTGACTGTCTTGGATGGACAAATTACATGAGTAATTATTTAACATCTCAGATCGTAATGGTGGTTTTTTCCTCTTGTTGACTCGATTTTTTTTAATTCAAAATTGCGTGTGTGATAAACTGTGGGGAGTTGATTGTTTTCAAATGACAGTTGTCTTGGTTAGAATGGTTGATCAACTTCAACAAACCAGATAATTTTGGAAGATACGGCGTTGTTAGATTACTTTTTCTGTGTGCATCAAATTCAATAAATCGGAAGTACGGATATATTAAAACTTATAATGAATGGAAATGAATAGGTATAACCAGGTCCAATTAAACTATTTCTGGTGATCTGTTTTTCCTAACCAACAGAGCATTTATTCGTAGTAGGTAAAATACTTTTCTTCAAAAAGGTTAGTTTAACAGTTTCACAGCATATTAGGACGGTTGCTGTGAAAAAAATTATCTGTCAAAACAAAGCAGGGATTCTTCCTTGAGGATTATCTCAAGCATTAGCAGAAAGATTTGATGAAAAAATTATTTCACTTAACAATTAGGGAAGGGGTTCAAATATCTTTTATATTTTAATAATTATTTATTGGATTTTGCTAATCCAAAGTTCATTAAAAAATTATCTAGTGGTTCAATAAGTGTTAATTAGAAGAATTGTACAACTTTATTGGTACATTTAGCACATGATTAGTAGGGCATTTATGCATTAGTATTGGATTAGTTGAACAAATTTTATGGTGGTCAGTGAATGATTAATGGGGCAATAGACAATGTGTATTGGACTTCAAGTCAACTTTTTGATCCTTGTGTGCATAAGGAATCTCACCACATTCATTAGATTGCATACAATGGCAAAATTCCCCTTCTTGATTATTTTGATTATATTTTTTTATATATACACTTTGACTATTCTATACATGCATGAGTGGGTACACTTGATGTGCGAATGTTTTATTGATGACAAGTATTAGGCATCAACTTCGTGTGGCTTCACAGGTCTAAGCATGCCCACATCCCCGATAGTGGTTACAAGAGATAGTCATACTAGTCATTCATACTGCCCAACATGTTTATCATTCATAATTCGAGCGTTGTTCCTATGTTGCATATGTTTATACCTATGGTTGCCATTTAGGTAATGTATGGTTAACCTCTTTCATAATTGTGAAAGACCAATGACAAGTTTTTGTGTGTAGTTGCTAGTTTGCAAATTGTCGTTGCTAGTTTAATTAAGTTATTGATATTTTAAATATTTTATAGGCAGTTTAATATTTACAGGCAAATTTGTTGTATGAGTATTCAATTTAATCGGAATTGAATGATTTAAATATTTGGGGGATTTCAGAAGTTCAATTATATGTGGATTTTTATACTTGATTTCAAAAAGTGTCTTCTTATTTGAAAATAAAGTTCATTTTTGAACACTAGGCATTTTTAATTTGCTCTTGGCTCTCAAAAACCCTCTTGCTTGGAAATCAATTTTTTTCTTGGATGGATTGGTTGAGGTTGATTTTGTGGGTGTTGGCTCAAAGATTTCATTCGGTGAATGCAACTAACTGACAAGATCTCATTTCCTTACATTGTGTGCTTGGAATTTGCTTCAAGTTTGAAGTTCTCATCAAGTTTTGAGGTAGGAATTCTAATTCCTTTTTTGTTCCTCATTTAAATTAATATTTGTGAGTTGCAATTGGATTGTAAGATGATTTTAAACATGTTTTCGTTTTGTAGAATGGAATTTGGGACATTTTTGGGTTTTCCCATATTTGTAGCTTGAAAATAAAGATTTTATGGTATTGCCCAATCCTTCATGTGTGGAAAAAATATTGATTTTATTGCATCTATGCGGTGTTTTGCATGTGTGAACCAATGGGTTTTCTTAGAATTTTGATATTTGAAGTTTGAATTTTTGAGCTTTTTGGAGGTACATTGGTGATGGCCTCCATCATTGATTTTTGGCCAAGTTTGGCATTTGTGAAAAGTAGATTTTTAGGTCTTGAGCATGATATTGTGATATGAATAATGGTAATATATGTGTAAATTTTATTATCGGATTGTATTGGGATCCATACTCTTGGTTGAGGCCAGTTTAGTGTGCCACGAATATGGTTGAAAAATGTTATTGTAAAAATGAGAAATTTGGTGTTATGAGACTTTTGTTGTATTGTGATATTGTGGCATTTGAGTTGGCATGAGCCTAGGGTAAAGTTCTAGAGTGAGCTTATGGAGTGGCTTCAACTCACATCCTTGGCCTATAACAGGTACAATTGGCAATCACATTTGTGGAGTTGTTTAATTAAGTGAAAATATAATAATAAAATTGGGGTATACATTTAAAAGATAACGAGTTTCCTCAAGCACACCATGAATGCTATCATGAGGCTATGAGTGACTTGGGAAGGTATGCTCGCTTATGTAGCTATTGGACTTGTGCAATAGTCATTCTCATATGTATGAGAGAATAATTGGTTTTGTAAGTTGTGTACATAAGAGTACATACGATGATACTCCCTACTCGACGCTCTAGGAATAAGTGCCTTGTATAGATTTGAGTAGAGACCGTCTTTGGGTGTGTGCCTTGCATGCCTGCACATGCAGGCATTGGTTCATATCTAGAGTGGTATGTCTGCACATGTGATGTCTGTTCTTGCATGGTTGCAAATTCTTGTCCATATGAAAGAATGCTTAGGTGTTCTTGAGTATTGACCTATGTGATTATATGTTTGGGTGCTCTTGAGTGGTACCATATGTGATTATATGCTTGGGTGTCATCCATCTTTATTGATGTTGTATTGTATTATGGTAATGGCATTTTGTTGCTATATTTGCACTTGTATGGCATGTGTGTAAGCATACTTTGCCTTTTGTGTGTATTGGGTCATGTGACTATCTCCACGAGCATGGTGGAGTGGATCTTTGGGTACCACATGGTCCGGTGGAGTGACAAACCACCATTGGGGACCAATGTACAGGTTCACAACAAGATTTGGAGGCTACTTCACCTGCTTCCTTATTGCACTTCTCTCTCTCCCCCCTTCTCAATTTTTTACTAGTACTTTTTTTAATCAAAATGAATAATGTGATTATAGAGGATGTGTAATTTGTACTCCTCAATGTTGGAAAGATTGCATATGAGCCTTGGGTTTCAGTAGGCAAGTATTTTGTTTATTTTTACTTAGTTTTTGGACTAAGAGCAATAAATTAGTATATAAGGTTGTGCTCCAGCATCTCCTCCTGCAAAGCAGTGTCTATGTTGATCGATGTCTTTGGCTGGCAACTAGTATCTACAATTCTTTGGTCCAATACTTTCTACTCATGAGACCGGATGTTTCTACATGTTTACACCTATGGACCAGCAATTGGGATTGTTAGCCTCTATGCTTGTACTTTGACGTCTCTAGCTACCCTCTAGCATATGTTCCAAATTTATCCTATATGTTTGGGAAGCTGACATATTTTTCATGCAGGGTTGCTTTGATTTGTTCATATGATGGTTTTTAGTTGATTTCACTTGTTAAGCTCTAAAGTAAATGAACACTTTGTATGAAATTATCATACAAATATTTTTGTTGGTGTTTTAAAAAGAACCTAGAATTAGATAAGTTTGTACAGGAGGTTGTAGTCATCTCCTTATGTAGTTGTGTGTCCTTGACCAATTTAATATTAAATGTATCTCATTGGATTTTATTCAAGCACATGTGGCAACTTGAGGGACAAATCTATCTCATATCAATCACATAGTTGATTATCTTGGAACCCTTGGAAGGGGTTTAGACATTCGCTAGTGAATGGTCGCAAAGTGACTGGTTGAGTTAATATCATTGTTGAGCACAATTCTCTTGTTTTTAAGCATATTTGATGTAATTGTTTCAAAAAACATTGTATAATCTTATGCATGTTTTGCCCTTTATTCCAAGGGTTCCTTAGTGAGGCATTACATGTTCTATCATCAAAACCAGACATTCATCTTAGTAATGATTTTTCATTCCAAAAACTAAACATTATCCTTTTAGTTCATTATTTTTCTTATGCAAGTTTTCTCAAACTTAAAACTAAACATTTGTCTCATAAGAGATGCTTCATTCCTGAAACTAGACATGGTCGTTATCATCCTATCAAGAAACACTCATCTTTGGCAAGAAGATCTAAATGGTTATTGATTCATTTATTCCAATGAGTATTTTAATTTATTTTATTTATCTTATAATATATTCTCATCTTACTTAAGGATATCCATGAGTGATTAGAGGAGAGAGGATGGATCATGATTTTTATCTTTGATTTTTTATGTGATTTGTCTTGATAATATTATTGGGAGAACTAAGTTTCTTGTGTGTAATTAGGGTTCCATGTGGCATAGTCAATCCTCATATGCAAGTTAAAGGGCATCTAATGATTTTATTGCATCAAGAGTATATTTCCATATGGTTACTTCCTCATATATTTTAATAGGGTTAGAATACCACTAGTATAAGTTAGGGCACTCCTTGTTTGCAATGTGTTTGTCTATACAAAGGGATAGAATCATCACCTTGGTATTTATATACCTTATAGTAAATAGACCCATTTTAAAAATGAATATGTTCTATAATGGTATTTGTGCACTTGTGAAAGTACATGAAAGCTCAAGTCTTGCCAACCTATCATTTTCTTATCAATGAATCGCATGCTATCTATTATATATGATCAATATTGGATATCTCAAACTGATGTCCAGATCAATCCTTGTATACCATAAACTAACATTTTTCACTTCTTACTAACCATTCTTTTATTTCATCATATTTCATCTATTATCTAACATTATTCATCTTCTTCCAAGAGATCAATCATGTCTTTTATGCCCAAACAATCTCTTCAGGAGGAATCCTACCCCCCTCACATTCACTAGGGCACATTGGGGAAAGAATCTACTAAAATTTATCTTATTTTGAAACAATGTTGAAAATATATTATCTCAAAGAAGGGAAAAAGTAGACACCTAAAAATTGATCATTGTTTGCTTGCGGTATTTTTACTAATTATTCCTCTAAATTGATTAAATAATATTCTTCTAACTCAAATTTCAAATTTTCCTCAATCACATTTATAATTAACTATTTTTTAATTATTTAATTAGCTTAATTTCTTCTAATATTGATTGAATGATTTAAAAATTAAGCACAATACTCCTAGCTAGGGTTTTTGTGGTTGTTGCTCAAGGATGGAAGCCTTTTGTAGGGTTTTTCTAGCAGAATCTCCCTTCTTTTGGGCCTTCACATGGTTTTTGAGACTAGATACAAAGAGAGGAAAATTTCAAGGATGATGAGGAATTTTGGGATGGTTATAGGAAGGTTTTTTCAAGCATTGATGAAGGAGAATGGCACACTCCTTCGGGTGTTTCTATGATTCCTTCTTCTAAGTCTTCAATGTTTTGGTGCAGTAATGTCTACTCTCCCATGTGTCAAGAGGCCCATGGATTAGGATTGAGATGTTTTGAAGGCCCCTCTATTGGCAGGATTAATCTCAATAGCACTAGGGTTGACAGGATCCCCACCCCAAGTAGGTTTGGGAAGGGTTTTCGAGGAAAAGGTGGGACAATTTGGTCAAGCCAACATGGAGAGGAGAGATCGAGGGTTAGAAAAAGAGATGAAAAAAATAACAAATTCATTGAGCCATCAAAGGGAAGGTCAAAAAAAATTAAATGAGTATGTTAGTAGAGATGTGATAGAAAATGGAAAATTCTTTTCTAAGACGAACCTGATTGGGAGATTTAGGGGATTCGTATCAAGCCTTGGAAAATTAAACAAATGGAATACCCAATTTTGGAGCCCCATTTTGGAGGATGGTGTGTTGGCATATTGGCATGATTGGATGTATTTTCATTGATATCAACATATTAGAGGAATCAAAGGAATTGATCAGAAGATCTATTTGTTTGTTTCTAACTTAAATGTTGTAGGTTAGCCAGTAGAATGGGATGTTTAGATGTCCGTTGAGAATCATATATTATAGATATGAGGTTGCGCACATGGGAGATTTTTGAATAAGTAATTACTCAGTTCAGTCCAAGTTTCAAAGTATGTCATAAAGATTTGGGAATGATTCAAGCTCAAAATTGGTGACTGGCAGACTGGGTGACAAAAATTGTTGACAAGAAGATAGAAAGAGGTTTGGTGTGTGCAATCAAGATAGAATTTCATGGAGAAAACCCAAAAGTATGTTTGAGACATACTCATATTTCTTCAACTCAGAGGGTTTGTACTTTAGAGGTTTGCATGGAGTATTTTTATTATCTTAGAGACTTGTTAACAATGTTCTTGAGGTTTGGTGAAAAGGGGATGGAAAATCCAATGGTTGTGGTGGATTGGTGTGTTTGAGTGTTTATCATGATGCTATAGGATGTTCTTGAAGTATGTGCTTGATGAGTTGTGATACACATGGATCAGAAGGATCAAATTGGTTGAATTTTTGGTCAATAATAATACTTTTATTATTATCTTTTGTTCTTGGCCAACTTAGTTGGTAAATCATGTTGTGTATGAGCTAAATCATGAAATTTGGAAGATTTTTGATCTCGAGGTGGTTGATATAGGTCGTGGATATGTTTTGATAGTCAGAGATGGATTTGAAACATGACAGTTGGCATGTTGATTTGAAAATATGATGAATTAGGTTTTTTCAACCTAGTTCATGATATAAGATGATGAATTAGGAAAAATTCAAGGTGTAGATCATGGATGCTTATGCTAGAGGTTGCTAGCATAGAAAGAGTCTAATTCAGTGGGGACCATAAATATTTCAACAAGGGGTTGAACAGAGATCTACATTGTCCTACATTGGATTTGTATCATACACGAGGTAGATGTCATTTCACAGTTCACAAAATCTCAGATCATTGTAGTAATCGAATTGTAAGGTAGTGAGCCTTCCGTGAGGTTTTGGCCCAAGGCTTTTTCATCTGAGTAGTGACCTCTAGGAAGTGAGCTTGAATGCATGTGCATTCCCAATACATTGTAATAGGTTTATACTTCAAACAATGTATTTACTTATTGTGGGTAATCAGCCCGACCATGTTTTTTCCCCTAACAGGGTTTCCATGATAAAAATCTTGTGTCAAATAGTGTGGATCTGATTCTGATTTGTGGATGCATGCATATTTCATTTTCAATTAATCTTATCAGAATATAGGGTATTTAAGATCAAGGATTTTAAGGACTAAGGGGTTGAATTTTAAGGTTTTAGAAACAACTAATTCACCCCCCCCCCCCCTCTTAGTTTTTCACCGTCCTATTATCAACATGATGTTCATATCTACCCTCAGGGCNTAAGGTTTTAGAAACAACTAATTCCCCCCCCCCCCCCCTCTTAGTTTTTCACCGTCCTATTATCAACATGATGTTCATATCTACCCTCAGGGCCAAAGGGTTTTTCTTGATTTTTTTTGCAGTGAGAAAGATAGAAGAAAGTATGATGTGATTACCAATGGAGAAAGGAGAATAAGTTTGTGTTGATGTTGAAACCTTGGCACCCTGCTATAGAATCCTTCAAGAATATTTCACTATGGGTAAGACTTATTAACCTATCATTGTCATATTGGTTTGAATCATGTTTGGAGGTTGTTAGGGACACTCTAGTAAATTTTTGGGAGTGGATGAGGGAATTTTATACTTCCATCACACTACCTATGTTTGTACTCTGGTTGAAATGGACATGAAGAGGGATCCTCCAATATACATGTTTGAATTCTACAAATGGGGTTTGGCTACAATCTATGGATTATGAAGGAATCCCTTACAGATATAGCATTATTTTCAGATGGGGAATTTGGGTAAAAATCATGTCAAAAGAAAATGTCAAAGTTAGGAGACCTGGTAGAAAGAGGCAAATCCTCAACTATATTTGGTTAAAAAATTAAAGACTCAAACACTAGAGACTGTTAAGGAGAAGGGAGTTACATTGATGGACAACATGGAAAGGTTCTTGATGTTATAAATTTCTTGGATGAGGTGAAGCTAAAGACAAAAAATAATGCTAATGATGTATGGTATTCAAAGGAGAAGAAAGAGGCCAACTAGGGGTGTTTGCAGAGTCCAAGAAAAGCGGTGAGTCCAATTTAAAACTATGTGGTGTTGGGAGGATCAACAACATTGAAAAAATACTATGGTGTTTTTGTTCACAACCTAAGTGAGGTGGAAAAAAATTTAGATGGTTGTTTGAGCAGCTTAGAGGGGGAGGAAAAATCCTCCCTTGAGGATACATTGATATGGTAGAAGAAGGTTGTTAAGTTGGAGAATTCTTGGCAAGTTGTGAAGGGGAAGAAAGTCAAGAAAGCTAAGTAGGAAGGAACCATTGATATGCTCCTTCATTCACAAACTAAAGGAGGAACCAATAAAAATTCTTAAATATTTGACCTATTAATGGTCCCTGCACTAGGATACTTTACTTTTCTAGGGAGGTGGCTTCATGCTTGTATCAACTCTTGGTTTGGTCTAGGTTTAAAATCCATATATTAGTAATGCAATGGGTTTTTCCCCTTAACAACTATTTACCTACCAAAAAAGTTAATTGAATGATTTTTATTATTTAATTAATTTCTTCTTACTCAATAATTATATAAGCTTTGTTATTTGATTATTTCTTTTTTAGTCATCTCTCATAAATTAAATAATTTGAATTATTTAAATAATTATTTTCTTTAGTTTCTTATAATTAAATAATTATTATAATTATTTAATTAACTAACATTTTCTTCTATAATTAAAAAATAAATATTTTAATTTATTTGATTATTCATTACTTGGGCTAGGGGCTTGGCTCGATTGGCAAGAGCTTCATGTGGTAAAGCACGAGGTCATGAGGTCTAGCCTCCTCCTAGCCCACATGGTACATGAGGACATGTATGTTAGTCTTTAAAGGTGATGAGAGGGGGGATGAATCAATTCACCCACAAAATTGAAACACTTTTTTAATAACTTCCACAATAACCAACATGAAAAAGAAAGTATTACATAGAAGCTAAGCACATAAACCATTCACACAAAGTAAACTCAAGACAAAATATTTTTCCCATGGAAACCCTTGTTAGAGGGATAAAACCACATGTGAGATGATACCCACAAAATTCACTAGTGCTCCAAAGAAAACTTCATTTTCAGGAGCAATTACAAAACCCTGCTAAGGGCATACCCGGTTAAGAGTATCTTTAGTCCGGTTAAAAGATAATATAAGTCCTGTTAAGAATTACCCTGTTAAGGGATTACCAACTCTTTCTAAGAGTTATCATATTACAGGATTTATGCTTCAGATCATGTTAAAGATCATGCTCGCCCTATAATTAGGAGTGACCTTGTTAAAGGATTTTACCTACAAACCTATTAGGGCTTGCCTTGAAATAGACCCAAGAATAACTGATCTAATTATGACACTTCTTGTTAGAAAAACCCACTTCAATTCTAATCACAGTGCCACCTTAAGCATCCAACATCTTCACACAATCACAATCACCTATCGCAATACCTCAACTCTCCAACAACAACCTTAAAACTCAATTTCATCCTTATTTTATAACAACTTTGTCAAGTTGGTCTTTTGCCCTAAAACATTTTATCCGCCGCAATAAAAATCAAATCCAATCGCACCAAAATGCATTGGTCAACTCAATAAATTCAACACAACATTAACCAAGTCATAAACAATAATTTACAAGCATTAAATTGACCAGTTAGCCAATCTGATCAAACTTTCTCTACCTCTCTCATGTTCTTCCTGTCAGTGTTACATGAATCCTCAATAACTTCCTCAATCCTTCAATCTAACTGATGTGGTCGTAGATATATCTAAACACACCTCTGTAGATGATAAATGCATGATCGCACACCTTAACTCGATCTCTAAATCCAAATCCGGTTACCTGTACCTTGCATATTGTCTTCTTCCCGGTTGACTGAACACTTCGTCATTTCTTCAATTAGATCCTTCAACACCATCAGTAAAATTGATCTCATGCCTCTAATTGATCATGTTTCTAGAAATGACAACACCACAATACAATCCCATGATCAACATTCAGATCATCTTCACCATATGCCAACAATCTCCCCCTTTGGCATTGATGGCAGCACTTAGAAAAATAAACAAAAATTTGCTAAGTGTCTAACTACTGCATAAATGAAAAATACATTATATTGCAAAGACGTAAAATAATTCTTGATAGCTCAATAGCTCCCCCTAGGAATTAAAACCATGTATACTACTCCCCTTAACCATTACATTATATTTTTCATGAACTTAGCCAAATTTTAGTCTTAGTACATTACTCCCCCTTTGACAACAATGACAAAGGTATTACAAAAGGTTCCAAAATATTATTTATGTAAGAGTAGAAAAACCTAATAAAATTCTACTAAAAATATTTTGTGGACAACCTAAAAGCCTTGTATACTCTTCTTGAAGGTAACTACAATGATAAGGCTAAGCTGGAGGATGAAGGCACTCAGGATACTCATGTTTAGGGCCCAAGTACTAGGACCTGATCCAACACCAAAAAGAAAGAAGATGTTGAGATCAAAGATATCACTAAGCTGTGGGAATCGATCTAGAGCATGGAACTACAGATGGTTGAAGTACAGATGCTGGAATATCAGATGGATGCTGATTAGTTCCTGTGCTGGAATGTTTTGGATGCTAGAAGTTTTTTGTCTCTTTTTTGCTGGAATCTTTGAGTAGTTCGTTGTTTTGTTGTGTTTTTATGTTCTCTAGTGTTTTATCAGGGGTTTAGCCCTCTTTTATTTTTTTGTCATGTTTGACAGCTCATTGTTATTTTGGTCCTTTCTTGTCTATCTTTTTGGATCTTTGTAAAGGGTTTTGGGGCCCCTTCAAAACCTACTATTACCTTAATCAAAAACATTCTACTAAAAACATCATTGAAGTTAACCTTCAAAATCTGTTGATCATTGTCCCAATTCTTCAATAAAATATCCACAATTGCAATTTGTCCACTTAGAAAAAATGTTAATTCTTCTAACCCATCAATTGTGCACACATTTGGAAATGCTAAAGTCTTCTCAGCTTCCATCACACCATGTTGTAAAATATCTAGCTTGGGAATCAACAAACTCGGTAGCTCCATCATGTTAGCAATTCTCTTTTCTTGCTCATTCTTGTTTGTATTCAACTTGTTGTTTATGTTTCTAACCTTACAACCAAAGTTAGTAGAAGACTCATGTATAGGATCAAAAATCGCAACAAGAAATCTCAGCTCTTGTTGTGCTTCACGTTTTCCCTCTCTATATCTTTCCAAAACTGAGAAAATTCAGAGATAGATTTAAGAATCTTACCATCATCATTCAATGCACCCTTTAACCGACTGACAACCAATGTAAGTTTTTATTGTCTGTGACAATTGATTGTGCCAACATCTTTGATCTCTTATTTTTATATACTATCTCTTCTCTCAAGACTGAAACATCCTCTAAACTCTTCATTTCCTCCTGGTTGTAGTGACCAAATGGGATAACTACTCTATTGGTGTGGTAGTCTCATCATACTTCACATCACATAATAACTCTGAAATTAAATCTCTGAAAGAGATAATTACCTTTCCTTCTTGCTGCATCCTTTTATGTTTATCCTTTGACTTAATGACCACATAAAAGTCTATCATCTCTTTGGGGCGTGTGGTGCTTAATTCAATATATCCTTTAATATGTATATAATCATAAATGTTCATTTTGGACTATGTGGGAGGAGTTACCTTGTCTTCATTTTGTTTGTTTTCTGTATTTTCCTCCATGTGTACACGTTTCTCTTGTGTGTAATCATCTGTGAACTCCTTTTTTTCACTTGCTCTTGATGTTGTTCATCAGTAGAAATTTTTTCTTGTGTGTCATCAGTCATATCCTAATCAGTACTCATGTTTAATTTCTCTTCTTGTTTTTGTTCCTCATGTACATCTTGTTGATCATGTTAATCATGTTGATTTTGTGTATCCATTTTCTCATCATGTATCTCCATGGCAGAGTTATCTCCTACATTATGCATTTAACCTTTGAGTCCCTCAAGTGTTACCTTTACACCATCAATAGTGAATCCCTCATCAGTTTGAGTAACCATTGGATCATCCTCTTTATCTTCTAATGATTCATCTTGAACATCCATGTGATTTCCTTCACTCTTATCCTTCTCCGGACGTAAATGCTTTCTCAGAATCTCTTTTGTTTCATCTTTCACCGATTGGTTCTCCCCAACCAATAACTTTATAATTCTTGCTCTTGTTTTGAATAAAGGTCTTACCTCTTTGATATTGTCATTTATCTCTTCCTTAGAAGCATCTAGTAATAGAATCAATAAAACATACGTTCCTAATTCCTTGTCTTTGACAATTGCTTCCTTCCATCTTGCATCAATTTAATCATATAAAACATTGGGAATTTTTCCTTGTACTTGGATTAATACTTGACTTAACCTATTCATGCTTGCAACTACAACACATTCAATTTTCTTTTGATCTCCTTCATCAAGTAAGTGATAGTACTTATTGACTCCAACAAGTACACCATAATTATAACATTTTTATTTTTTATTTTTTTAGAAACTACTTTACCAAATTTAGATTCAACAATCTTATTAGTGGTGGAACCTACCACCTTTGATTTCTTGCCTTCAACCTTTAATTCCTTCAGGTATTTCTCAGATTCTGTCTCTTCACTTTCTTTAGCAGCAACTTTCTTATCCCTATTTGGATTTTGTTTCTTCCTTTTACCTGTCACTATAGTTGTGCTTTGTGTCGCCTTAACTGATGTAGATTTAGGCTTAGCACTCCTTACTAGTTTCTTCTTTTGTGCTTTGGTAGGAGGAGAGAGTTTCTCCTTCTTGACTTGTGTAGAACTTCTAGTTTTTTGACCGGTTGGGGTATTATCGATTGTACCAACAACTTCAACATCATCAACATTTGTTGTACCAGATGTACCAACTTGTTCTACAGTATGTCTGGTCCTTGCTTTCTCAAATTTTTCCTTTTTGAAACCTTTTTGAGTCATGAATTTCTCAATATCCTTTTTCATTATTATCTCAATAACACGTTCCATCAAGTCCTTGTGTGCTTTGAGTAACTTCTCTTCATATGTCCCAAACCTTAGACTTTTTGGATCTACTGAATGAGCCAACAAATTCTTTGCATATACTTAGAATGTCTCCTTCGACTTCATAACCCATAGGCATCACAATGAGGTCCTTGGCTCAACTGCTTCCATCATACAAGTGTCTGTGCCTACCATGAAGAAAAGTGTATCCTTATACCTTTCAACAATTTGTGATGGTATCATTTCCTTCTCATGCATCTTATTCTGAAAATCTTTAAGATAACCCCATACATTTCTAGTGAAATCATTTCCTAAAATTATTGGTACAGTTATTAATATGAATGAAAGTTGGAGTATCTTTCAACCATGTAATCTTACCGATACCACGGAGCATGTTTTGGAAATTAGAAAAAAATACATGATCACCTTACCATACTTTAACTTTTGTCTCATGTCCTTTTTAATCTTTTCTAGACTCACTATTAGTTGTTCTCTCATAGCTTCTCCCAAATCAAAGTATTCATTCTCCTTAATCCTCATATTGGTTGTATGAATAACACCGTCGGGTATACTATTCATCCTACTGGAATGATACACTTTATAACCAATAACCATAGATGCATACTTTATGACTTAAACTTAAATACCATTCACTATCATCGCACGACCATCCCACTTAGATTTTGTCAGTCTGATCACTTCATCCTTAGGAATGGTGCAAAGAATGGGCACACCACCGGTTGCACATAGACTATTACAACATGGATTGTCTCTTTAGTGATCTTATCTGGTCAATCTAACCACACGAACTAATCATGAATTCTACTCAAAACATACTTGACCTAATCATCTTCAAATTCATCAGGATAACTGACTATGTGATGAAAACTTTATCGGTAATTATTTTATGTTCATCCTTTAACACTAATTTGTCATCACATAAATTATTGTATTGATCTTCTATTTCCCCTAATCCTAGGTCTTCCAATTTGCAATCAATAAAATCTCTAACATCCTCTACATGTAGAACACCATAGGGCATGCTAGTTATGGCACCCAGTTATTTTCCATCAATTTGAATGGATGTTTTTTAAACTCTAATCGTGGCCTCTCAATAATATCAATAAATTTAGGAGTATACATCTTAAATTTTCAACCACAAGAGAATATATCAAATAAATACCTCAAATAGTTTGCAACTAGGGTTCTTTCTAAAGAACACGACAACACCCAATTGATTTGCTTTTCTAGATCAACACAAATAATCTCTCCTTATCGCTTGGATCTTTGCAAACGACTCAAAAAATGATACCTTCTCTCCACAAAATATTTCACAATGTGCAAGGTGAAAATGAAATCCAAAATAGCCTTTTTGTCTACCTTCGTACACACATTAAATGCACTTACCGATAGAACTTACCTTCTCACCGATTGACCCAAAAACTCATTATTGATGATCAAAACACCATGTAACTCATCAAAACTTCATAATACACTCCAAATGACCTTATTGCATCTTAAAATACACTAGTAAATTTTACCCTATTTTTCGATGAGGATTAGTCAAATTTTCGACACCCATTGGTCGAACAGACAACAAAAACTGTTGTCAAACTTTTTTCATCGATTATTCAATAGGAAAACCCATAGTCGACATATTGACCTACTTAGTGGTTGAATTATTGACCAAATCTTCATTAAAAAAATCGCTTGAAGCTGGAAGAATTGCAAATCAAACCTTTTATCTAAGCAACCAACGTTCGCCGAAATTGCGACCACATTTGGTCAGAATTGATGTCGAACACATAGCATTCTCATTGAAACATCAAACACAGTGTGTCTCTTTTGCGACCAAAGTTTGTTGAAATTGACGTCGAACACATAGCATTCTTGTCAAACTTACTGATATTAAAATGATGAAAAAGCGACCAATACTAATTTTTGGTTAAAAACAATATATATATTATTGATGGGTTTGTAACTGATTTCTCTATAAATGGACGTGATGATGAAAATATTGAGTCAAAATTTATATCTCCTTTGTCAATGGAGATTGAAATATAAAATAGCAGAACAAAACCAAATCTACCACAAATACACGATTCACCAGTTATATGAGATCAAAATGA
>MU224737.1:8780633-8793627 GCA_018584345.1 Thuja plicata
CCTTGCCTTGTAATTATTACCAATATATATATGAGGGAAATTGTCATTAGTATGATGTCTCATTAATGTCATTTGGTCATCTTGGGGATGACTAAAATCCACACGGGTTAAATCTTACCGAAAAAAAGCTAATCAAAAACTGCTTGTGAAATCCTCTACCTACTTAACATAAATACATGAATGAGCTGTTATTGGTTAATACCACATTGGTGTGTGAGGAAAGGGTGAATCATAAGGCATTCAATGATCCAAAAGTTGTGTCAACGGGGAAAGAGGCTACTGGTAAAAAACCCAAAGTGCAATATTGATAGGAAATTTAGTCATTTGATGGTGTTCTAAGTTGTTTCTCATTCTATGCAAAGATTATATTATCTATGCAGTTTCTTAGTCCTTTTGTTGATTGTTCCTGGTAATTCTGTGTACAAACAACAAGTTGGTTTGAAGTTCTAGTGGTTAATTTATTTGTTATTCCTCCTCCCTACTAAAAAATGGTCAAATGGTCAATGGGTAATGCAGTGAAATGTTTGACCAAGTGCCTCATAGTATCCAAGATTGACATTCATTGCAACCAAATAATAGGTGAGTCAAAATCCAAATCAACGTCTCTGTAGATGCTAGGTTTGTCACGATTCATTTGCTAGGCTTGTCATGCAAAATCCATATGCAATTTATTCATCTCATACGAAACAAAGAAACCCTAATTGGGTTACTCGAATTGAAAAATAACAACACTTCATAACCCATATTGTTGCAAATTGACAAATAGTTTAATGCCGGATAAACACAATACAAATATAATGAGAACACATGTAAGTCTATAAACTGTTCATCGATACCAACCAAATTTTGTGTAAGTCTGAAACAAATCTGCCTTCCGTTTAATCGCGCACAGATGGTGTCGGTTCAATCACTTCAACGCATATGTGTGTGCCTTCTATTTGTGCCCTCCTTCAACTCTTCTTTGCTGCATAATCACAATGAATTGAAATGAAACCTTTTTTTAAAGTTATATTGATCGTGTTTGTCGCAATTACGACAACATATCATGGTTGTCATAATTTCGACCAACACGGGAATGGATTAAAAAAAAATCAAAGTTTTCCTTCCATATTCTGACCAAGCAAAACAAATTTAATGCATGGTGGGAAATTTAGGTTGAAATTTAGGGTCAAATGTACTAGTGATACTATTAGATCTTACCATACACCTATAGGAGGTCCAAAGATGGATTCAACAATACTTTCTCCCCCTAAGACACATGAAGGCTTAGTTTGTTGATGAATTATCCACACCCAATGCAGATGTCAATTGGAATCTGATGTCATATTGTCTTACCTCTTCTTCCAATTCTTTTTCATCTCTTTTCTTGCCTCTTCTATATTCACAATCTTCTTTTCTATCTGATTTCTTGACTTATTTACTGATTGGTTCCTTGTCCTACAGTTTCATGCTAGATGTCCAATTTTGTGACAATGAAAACATGTCATACTAGTTGATGTCCATGGTCCAACATTACATCTTGCAGACCTTATTATGCAATTCATGACCATATGTCCATAGTTACCATAGATTGAGCATGTGACATTTAGTTACCTCTCTCTTTGGTAAAGTCTTTCCTGGTTCACTGGTGGCCTTTGATTGTTCACTCTTGACCTACACTCATCATCTTTGTGACCATATTTGTTGTAGTTGTAATAGTAACCATCAAAGCTAATAGATATACTATTGTATCTAGATCTACAATCATATGTTGTATGTCCATACTTATTGTAGTAGTAGCAATATCCATCAAAAGTGATAGCTCTATTTCCAAACATGCTTCTACATACATTTTCAATATGACCTATCTTATGACAATTGAAACATACAGGTTTGTAGGCATTTTTACCAGAATTTCTTTGGTTACCTTCGGGGGAGACTTTCCTTCTTTCTTGATCTCCTTTGTTCTAGAATATTCACCAACTTCAAAGGTATTATGACTAGTATATCTGAGGTCTATGATCTCTTTGCTCCTTCTTTAATTCCTTATCTATTCATCAAGTTTTGTATTTCTCTCATTGAATTTATTCAGCAGATCATTAGCAGTTTTCAACTCTCCTTTTAGTTTCTCATGCTCATTTCTTAGATTCTCATTCTCCCTTAGTGCTTTTCCATTTTCTTCACTTGCCTCATGCAGATGTTCATGCAATATGTTAACTTCTTGTTCATATTTGAAATTTTCATCTTCAATTGATTTTAGTGCTTCATCCTTGGCCTTTAGGGCATCTTTTGTAGCTTTCATTGCATCCTTTGCATATCTCCTTTCTTCCAACTCTTCAACCATCCTGATTTATTGAGCTTCAATCTCTCTCTTAAGGTTTTTCTTATCTTTTAGCAATTTTTCATTTTCCATAGCCATGGCTTCTAGGGACGCTTCAGATTCATTAGATCCACTTTGTTCATACAATTTCTCAATGTAGTCTTGACTCTCACTTAATTGTTCAACAAGATCTTGTCTTTTAGCTCTTGACTTCTTTAGTTGATTCTTCAATTCCTCAATGACCATTTCAACTTCTTTGAGTTGCCTCTTGTGCTTCAACAAACCCTCCATATTCTACTTAAGCATCCTACCTGACCTGTTAGGCTTATTCAAGGGAACGAGGCTCTGATACCAATTGTTAGTCTTTAAAGGCACTAAGAGGGCGGGTGAATCAATGCACCTACAAACCTGAAACACTTTTCTAATAGCTTCCACAATAACCAACATGCAAAATAAAGTATTGCATAGAAGCTAAGCACATAAACCATTCACACAAAGTAAATTCAAGACACAAGATTTTTCCCATGGAAACCCTCGTTATAGGAAGAAAACCATAGGTGAGATGATACCCACAAATTTCACTAGTGCACCAAAGAAATATGCCCTGTTAGGAATAATTACAAAACCCTGCTAAGGGCATACCCGGTTAAGAGTATCTTTAGCCCAGTTAAAAGATAATATAATTCATGTTAAGAACTACCTTGTTAAGGGATTACAAACTCCTTCTGAGAGTTACCTTGTTAGAGGATTTATACTTCGGTTCCTGTTAAAGATCATGCTCACCCTTTTAGGAGTGACATGTTAAAGGATTTTACCTGCAAACCTATTAGGGCTTTCCTTGAGATAGACCCAAGAATAATTGATTTAATTATGACACTTCTCTTCTGATAGATCCACTTCAATTATGATCACGACGCCACCTTAAGCATCCAATTTCTTCACAGAATCACAATCACCTATCGATCCTCATCAACTCTCCAACAACAACCCTAAAAGTTGATTTCATACTTATTTTATAACAACTTTGTCAGTCGACCTTTTGCCCTAAAAAATTTTACCCACCAACATAAAAATCAAATCCGATCGTGCCAAAATGCATTGGTCAACTCAATAAAGTCAACATGGCATTAAAAAGTCATAAAAAGTTATTTACAAACATTAAATTGATCGGTTAGCCGACTTGATCAAACTTGCTCTGCCTATCTCTTGTTCTTCCTGTTAGTGTCGCTTGAATCCTTAATAACTTCCCTAATCCTTCAATCTAAGTGATGCGGTCATAGATATAGCTGGATATTCCTCTGTAGATGATAAATGCATGATCGCGCACCTTAACTCGATCTCTAACTCCAAATTTGGTTGCTTGTACCTCACATATTGTCTTCCTCTTGGTTGACTGGACACAGTCATTTCTTCAATTAGATCCTTCAACACCATCAGTAAAATTGATCTCATACCTCCAAAAGATCATGTTTCAAGCACTGACAACACCACAATACAATCCCATGATCAACACTCACATCATCTTCACCAAATGCCAACAATGTCACACAAGTGTCACTAGTCACGTTAAAAATTATACCTAACACGTTGCAGTTTATAGGAGGGTGATATGTCGATTATGTGTAGTCTAAAAAACTTATTCATTTCCTAAATGTACTTTTTCTAATAACAAATTATGTTAGTTTATTTATTTCCTACACATGAATTAAATAAATTTATTTATTTAATTATTTTCTAATATTTTTGTCATGCATATTAATTAAATAGTTTCATTTTTTTAATTAGTTCTTTTTTCTATTCTTGTATAAATAAAATATTTATTTTAATTATTTATCTAGTTAACTAAGTCCTGTAATTAAATGAATTCTTTTAATCTATTTAATTATCCACTTTTCTAACATATCTCTTCTAAAAAGAAATCAAATATTTATTTTATTCATTTTATCATCTCATGCACTCAATAAATCGTTTTTAATTGTTTAATAGTAATTATGCTTCCACCTCCGCCTCTCAACTTTCACTTAATCTAAATTTAAGTAATCATTCAATTTTTTCTATGTCCATTATGCAATCAATTATCTCCTAATAATAGCTCATTTTATTCATTTCATTGAATCTCATCCATTGATTTTTAATCTTCCACATTAGATCACAACAATTGATAATATCAATCTATAAAAGCAATCTTCAATAATCACTCATCACAACCACACTCTTTGACTTTGTGCAATCAAGTTGTCAATTTATGCAACATTAAACTCTAAGAGCAACATATTATTGTACACCACAAAAGTTAACAAGAGCAAACATGATGTTGGTATCAAGGTATAATAATTTTTATTGCATTGTTCATACCCCATTGTCCAAGATTTGGATCTATTGTGTTTCTATGGTTTTTGGTTTCCCATTTATGTTTCACAAATGTTTTCATCCTCGTCTCCATATATTGGCATTGGGACCCACGTCTCTAAATATTAACATTTTTGTGGGATTTTCTTTATTTTAACAAGCTATAAGTTAGAGCGATGCATTTGATGAATTTTACATGTTTGAGTATGTCAACACATTTACATTATGATTTGTTGCATTTGATATATTTTGACAATGGATTTTGCATGCTTTCTTTGATTATTATTTTTAAAATTGTATTATTCTTTCATTAACGGAAAAAAAAATTTATATACGGTATTTTGTAAAACGATTCTAAATTTTGTAAATATTAGACTTAGTTTTTTATAAAATTTTATGACTTTAAATGAGATTAAGATTTGAAGAAATTATTCCAATTTTATTATCATTGTTGTCAGTTTAGAAGACATTGTTTTTCATTAACAATAATTTTTACACATGTTTTGTAAAATACTTTTTGGATTTCGTAGACCTTAGTCTTAGTTTTCCAAAATATTTTACAAATAAAATTTTTATTAATATTTAATAAGCTATCATAGTTTTAATGTTGTTGCAATTGTTCAATTTGAAGACATATAGAAAAAAATTATTAGTGGTTTGAAGTCCAAAAATGTGATTTTCTTATTTTTTGGCATTGATTTTCTTAAAAATTAAGAGTTTAAATTCTTTATTTATTCTATTTCATTGCCTTTTATTCTTGAAACTAATGCTTAATCAATATTTTTGGTCACTAACAAAATCTATACAGCAACTTGGCAATTGTTGGGAAAAGATCTTTGATCTAAAAACTACTGACATGTCTATTGCAGGATCATGTATTTTGTTATTTTTAGTTACCACTTCAATTTCCATACTATGGTTCAAGGTACAATTTATATTTTGGAATCGTGCTTGCTTTGAGATTTGTATCGGATCTTCTCATCAGTTATTATGGTAGGATTTTGCAACTTGATAATTTCAGTTGCTCATAGCCCTGTCTTCTATGCATCTGAGCTACTGGGATTCCTGTGTTTGAAACTTCCTTGTTTGATGTTGTGTGTTTAAATTGCTCAAAAAATGAGAAGTAGGTTATTGAATCCTATCTGTGATTTTTCCTTCATGTATTTCTATCAAATGTGTAATTTTGGGCTTAAGGGTTTTCATTGAATTATCTAGTTTGTTAAATGGGCATTAGGGTTTCATTTGAACATTTTAGTTTTCAAAATTACCATTAAGGTTTCAAATATGTGCTTTGAGCATTAGGGTCTCATTAAATTTATTAGTTTTTCGAGGAGGAGATTATGCATATTTTATTAGTTAGGGTTTTGGGTGTTGTAATTGCAAAACTGGAATACTTGTTTCATTTACCCAAATTGGAATCTTTAATAGAGGTTAATTTGCATGTTAGAGAGATAATTTAATATTGTTAAATATTTTGCATACCTTTATCCTATAAAAAACTTGCATGCTTCTATTACTAGATTCTTGGTGTGTGTGTGTGTGTGTGTGTGTGTGTGTGTGTGTGTGTGTGTGTGTGTCTTGTTCTTAAGGATAAATTTTAAAAATATGGATATGGATATAGGTATAAGTATGCATGCATTGGGTTTTAAATATATATTATTTGCATGCTTTTTACTTTAAAAAAAAAAAAAGAAAAAGAAACTTAATTTTGAAGAGTTATTCTTTATATTCTTAATAAAACATATATATATATTTTTAAAAGAGTATATTTAAAAAATAAATTTAAAAAAGTAAATATATAAAAATAATAGTAAAATAAATAAATATTATTTATTGTTTGGAGGTGAGGACACCACCCCCACCCCCGTGGCACCCTCGGCCACTACCATGCGGTGGTGGGCCGCAGGGAGCCTCCAGTCACCATTGTGTGGTGATCCACAGGTACCTGCGGTACCACCACAATGTGGTGGGCTGCGAGGTTCTACCTTGCGGTACTGCCACATGTGGTGGGTCGTAGGCCTGCGGTACCACCCATGGTGGGCCACAGGTGAGAGACGGTGGGGGTATGGGTGGCACTCTCCATGGGTACCACCCCACCCAATGTTTAATGTTTTTTTTCTTTAAAGTACTTTTTTATTAAAAGTTTGTTTAAATTTTATTTTATTTATTTAAGTTTGTTTTTTTTAGATTTTAGTTTTTGGCTATTTAAATTCTTTAAATGATATTAATATATTATTATATATTAATTTAATACTAAATGTTAAATTTATGTATATATTAAGCAGTTTTAATTTATTAGATTGTTATTTAAAGGCATTTAGGTAATTTAAATTTATTTAGTGGTTAAATTTTAGATGATTTAAATTAACTTAATATTTAATTTTAATTAAGTTTAGTTTTTAAGTTATTTTATTTTATTTATGTTAGAGAATATAAGTGTTTGATTTAATATCAATTTTTAATGTTTATTTTTACAATATTTAATTAAATACATTTATAACAATGATGATTGTTTTAAGTCGTTATGGTGTTATCTAATTAGATGGTTTATGTGTGTGGAAGGACTTGAGTATTATATTTTCTTAAGTCAGCATAGAAAACTTGAAATGTTTAGATATTGTAATTTTCCTGATGTGAGTGGGATGTTTTATGCTTGGTATATTCAATTTGTTGAGTATGGGTAGTATAGACCCTAGTATGGATGGTGTTACCAGGGGCTGGTATTTTATTGTGTTTGTTGTAAGTTTTGTCGTATGTTTTTTTACTTGTATGCTAAATCTCATGTGAATGGTTTTGTTACGATCATACCTATCCAACCCTGTTGCAGTGTTGAGCTCTTTTGTATGTTGTTTCATAGCTATATGAGAACTAGTATGTTTATTGTGGTTATATGAGAACCGGTTTGTTCTTGTATGGGCGGGAACCAGATTTGAGACATATTCTATCATTGAGATGTATATTCGACCTATGAGCCTAGGGTAGGTTATCTAGGTGTATAGGAGGGAAGTGGCTTATAATGGAGACCGGGGCCCACAAGTGGCTTACCAAGGCAACTCATTGTAAGTAACTTAATAAAGTGATAAATTAATAAAATGCTAGGTTAATTATTAGCAAGACAATAATGTGCCTCGCCCATGCCTTGAGTGCTAGTACATGCTAAGGATGGGAGTGAGAGATGATGCTTGTCCGCCCAAGGGGCATAAGGATCTGGCTTAGAGACACTTCCCTATATGCATCCTAGGTTTCCTACATGTGTATGGTGCCTCTGGTATTATGTAGATACCTTATTGTGTTTTAGAGAGCTTCTAGGATCTTCATGTTCTTACTAGTTTTGTTGGTATGTTTATTCTTGCATCTTTTCTTCTTGTTGTATACCCGTGTGTGTGGGCCTGATGTTATCTCCTCAGCATAGTGGGAGTGGACCTTTGGTTCCACGTAGTCAGGTGGTAGTGATTCTTTTACCATTTGAGATCCGACATTCATGTCCGGGTGCTTGGATGATCCTTGTTACTGTTCTATCTTGTTATTCTTTTGAAGACTTGATCCTTGTATCAATTGTATTCATCTTATTTATATTTGAAGGTTTTGATCTTATCATATTATTTTGTAATCATGTATTTGTGTATCGGATGTGATACCTATTCTAGATATTGTATCTTACTTGTATTAGAGTGGTTACTACATACCCTGCGACATGTGCAGAGGATGTGAGTTATGATGTATATTATATTTTAGATTGTTATATTCTTGTATGTTAGTTCTTTATAGTTGTTCTTCGTAGATTAGTTTTCTTAAGTAATTCTATGTCAAGGAACCCTCAGGATTTGTAATCTGTGTTGAGTTTGATTTATGTGTATGTCATGTGTTGCATTTTTTTGCTTCCACATTGGTATCATTATTGTTTGTAAACATTAAAAAAAATTATCATGTTAACTTAGTTGCATGTTTAGGTAAAGATTCTCCTGGGTTCCCTGGCGGGGCGTTACAATCTCCATCTGATAATTATCCATATCAACCTCAAGATCCCATCATCCCTCCTAATACCCCTCATGATCTCGATCAACCTCAAGATCTCATCACCCCTATCTAAGT
This sequence comes from Thuja plicata, assembly GCA_018584345.1. NCBI lineage: Eukaryota > Viridiplantae > Streptophyta > Pinopsida > Cupressales > Cupressaceae > Thuja > Thuja plicata. The sequence continues at coordinate 8,789,374 of MU224737.1, forward strand.
TATTTGTGAACCCCTTATCGAATTGGTTCATTCACTTTCATCCAATCTAGTTTTCTTAATGAGATTATTATTCCCTCCATATTATATCCTCGGTTGAAATTATGGATTTGTGTTGCAATTTGGGATAACTAGACTGATTCTGACCAGAATGGATTTGCTCAGTACAGTTTAGGCCAGATCCACATGGTGCATATGTGAGTGCCCCATGGCAAGGATTTTTTGGCCAGAATCACTTTGGTCGAACACATTCCGGTCGAATACATTTATGTCAAAATACAATGATTATAAGAACAATTTCTAGTGCTTTAGACCCTCATTTGCAACCAACAAATTTGCGGATCAGATGAGGGGTTACATGAGAATTTTAGCTGGAATCAGGTATGCCCACTTTTTTTGTGTTTTTTTTTTTTAAAATTTTCTTATGTTATATTATAGTAAATGTTTTTATTAAATGATATTTTATATAAAAAAATTTTCCCATAGTTTAATTTATCTTGATAAATACTAGGTTCATCTTCCATAGATAATTAGGTTCCTCTAGTCACAATATTCAACTTTCAACTTCAAAGCCTCAAAACACAACCCTACTTTATAATGGCAAAGATTAGTGATAATATCTTGCATAAGTAATCTGATAAATAATTTGAGCATGTAAACTTCATTAATAAATAATCTTATTTAGTAAGTCAGAGAAAAAGTGAGTAGAGGCGTAGAAAAATAATAGTTGTCCAAAAGTACTCTTATTTACATGTACATGTCAATATTGTATTTTTAAATTCCTACTTGATTGAAAACCTAGAATAAAAAGTAGGGCAAAAGTAAAAACACAAACTAGTTTTATAGCTTTATTAGTAGACAACTAATATGGAATTGAGTGCATCACACTATTTAGGTTAAAATATAGGAAGAAAAGAATATACATATCAATTTAAATTTTTCTCTTAATTCATGAATCAAAATGTATGCAGAAATAAACTATTTATTAGATGGTTTAATTATTTAAAATTATAAAACAAGTTACTTTTAAGATCTTACCAAATGACACAAACCTAAATATTTCACAGTTTTTGATACTCTTCTAATTCAAATATTCCACAAGTTAACTTGTAAAGACTCTTGTAGATAAAAATAACAAATTAGTTAAACATTGACAAGTAAGGTTAGTATAAGTTAGTAATTATTTTGTGTTTTAATTTTTTTGGAGGTATTTATTATTTGTTCTTGTAGAATGAAATGTGTTTTTTTGCGCTCATAATAATTTGCATGATTATGTTAAATGTCTTTTGATTTGGCATGATGTTGTAAGATATAAGTTATTTGATGATATTGTTTTTTTAGAACTAGACCATTAGTATTTTATACATGTGTATGGTAGCTCATTACTATTTTTATAATGTTTATATAGCATTTATCTTGTTTACAATGTAAATATAGCATTGGTCTTGTTTAGAATGTATAGAATGTTTATAGCATTCATCATGTTTAGAATGTTTACAAGTAATTATAGAATGTTTGCTTGATGTTTACAATGTTTATAACATTCATAGATTGTTTATAATGTTTACATGAACTTTTTTTTAATTATATAATGTATGCACACATCCATATACACACATTTTTATATATTTTATCATGGAATCTAGTGGTTCACAACATCATTCATCAGAGAATAGTGTTCAACCTAAGAGCGGACAGACCTCACATCGTTCTTCTCATAATACTCTTCAAGTTAGGCAGAGAACCCATAGTGAGACTGTTCAGAGATAGTGAGTTGCTCTAGATGAGCTAGAGCGTACTTTGCAAAATAGTGATTCCCTTCTCAATAGGGAAATGATAACTACCATTAGAGATGAGCTATTGTGTACGATTGATCTTTCTCAATCATACAATCCATATGATGATCTGAATGTTGATGTCTTTTATGCCTCTCTTTCTTGTAGTATTACTGGCACTGTGAAATGGAAATAAATTGAGAGTGATGTGTCTATTACTAATGTGAAATCCATGTTCCCCCACTACCAAAATATGTAGAAGATTAGAGGATATCACCCCACTAGGTGTATAGATATAGTTTTCGCACCATTTATATATCCTAGATGATTGGTGACACATCATATTTATCCCCAAAAGGATGAGCTACCATTATATTTATGCAAATAATTGTTTGCAGAATTTCATTTGGGTTATGATGTTGATTACACTGATTTTCCCTCACATGTTGGGCAGGGTAAGGTTAGGTTTTTAGATAAGTTTAGACTATGATATGATGATGTACCAAAACCCCCTAGTAAGAGAGGATTGGTGGATCCAAACCATTTGGTTCTTCCAAAAGGTTTGGAAACTTCTACTGGTGCAAGAGATATTGCAACTGAGGACACGTGAGTCAACATGTATTCCATTATTGCCACCATTGCGACTCAGGTTGACTAGATGTATTCGTAGCTTTGTCCCTCCTATTTATCTTTTATCACCCTATTTTGATTTTTATATCTGATATGAGATACCATCACCTATTGAGCTTGCATAGTTACTTGATGACCATTTGTGCGGCATGAACACATATTTAGCGAGTGATATCCTAGATGCATATTAGTCTATATCAAAATTACATGGGATCTCTCTCTAGGAGATGTCATAGTTCATTAGGTGTGTTCTTCAAAGACCTTCCAATCCTACCAGCCATGGAGTACAAGATGATCAACCTGGTACATCGAGACATGAGGATATTTTTATACGTCCTACAACTCCTCCACAACAGGCATCACTTGATCCTACAGCTCCTCCAAAGTAACCATCAATTGATATTTTAGCTCAAACATCAAGAGTTCTTCCTGGAGCTTATTCATCTCTACTTATGGATGAGGGAGTTGATCCATATGCAGTGATGTTAGACTCTTCTAATTTGAGTGAGATTGGGTAAGCATTAGATGTTTTGAATAAGGTAAGAAACCAAAATTTGATCATGATTCAAAATTGTATAGATACCTTGCTATAATTTTCAAAGTTTGATTGTTAAACTTGTGTGTGTGTGTGTGCGCACGCGCGTGCACACACACACAAACACATGTTTAACAAATTGAGAGTGATGTGTCTACTACTAATGTTAAATCCATGTTCCCCCACTACCATAATATGCAAAATATTAGAGGATGTCACCCCACTAGGTATATAGATGTAGTTTTTGTACTATTTATATCCTAGATGGTTGGTGACACATCGTATGTAGCCCCAAAAGGATGAGTTTCCATTATATTTGTGCAACTAATTATTTGCAGAATTTCATTTGGGTTATAATGTTGATTACACAGATTTCCCTCACATGTTGGGTAGGGTAAGGTTAGGTTTTCAGATAAGTCTAGACTGCGATATGATTATGTACCATTACCCCCTAGTAAGAGAGAATTGGTGGATCCAAACCTTTTAGTTCTTGCAAAAGGTTTGGAAACTGCTACTAGTGCAGGAGATGTTTCAATTAAGGAGACGCGAGTCAACATGTATTCCACTATTTCCACCATCGCGACTCAATTTGAATAGATATCATACGATTGTGTGGATAGATATATGATATGTTCTCCTAGAACCATTCCTCCCATTGATCATTTGTCAACCTATTTTGGTATGTATATCTGATATGAGATACCATCACCTATTGAGCTTGCATAGTTACCTGAGGATCATTTGTGCAGCATCAGAAAATATTTAGCAAGTGATCTCATGGATGCATATTAGTATATATCAACATTACATGGGATCTATATCCATGAAATGCCAGATTTCATTAGGCATGTTCTTCAGAGAGCTTCCACTCTTACTAGCCATGGAGTTTGAGATGCTCAACCTGGTACATTGAGACACGATGATATTTTTATACATCCTACAACTCTTCCACATTAGGCATCACTTGATCCTATAACTCCTCCACAATAACCATCAGTTGATCTTTCATCTTAGACGGTAGGAGTTCGGCCTGGAACTTATTCATTTCTACTTATGGATGAGAGTGTTGATTCAGAAGTAGTGATGTTAGACTCTTCCAATCTGAGTGAGATGGGGTGAGCATTAGATGTTGTGAATAAGGTAACAAGCCAAAATTTGATCATGATTTAAAAATGTATAGATACCTTGCTATAATTTTCAAAGTTTGATTGTTAAACATATATATAAACTAACCATGTGTACATATTATTTGAATTTTTTATATATTAAAGGGTATTATGTGTTAGTAATAACTGAGAGGGGGAGGGGGGGGGGGGG
>MU224737.1:8798428-8832722 GCA_018584345.1 Thuja plicata
TATTTTGTGGAATTTAAGAAGAGAATGAGATTAAGAACTAGGATTCCTAGATCACTAGTGGAGAAGCACTATGAAGAAATTTGTTTTCTAGTTGATACGGATAACACTTATATCCAGGCTGTGACACGAAGGATAACATGTTTAGAACCATTTCCATATTAAATTAACATTGATGAAGCATCAACAACCATCATTGCACTCCTAGCCGAGACAATTGATACTACAGCAGAAAGGTTTGGAAATTCTGATGAAGCCAAAGTAAAAATTTCAAGAAGTTTAACAGAAGGAACCATGGAGAGGAAAAGGAAGAAAATTGTGAAAAGTCTAAAGAAAATGGTTAGTTTAGGTAGTGATGAAGAACCTGAGGATGCACCTTTAGGCCTATCCATAGGACAAGGTGAGGATATGTCTACAGAAGAGGAAATTAGTGCATCTGAGGAGATCACTAAGAAAGCTAAGGGTAAAAGACCATCAATTATCATAGTAACCAAGCCAAGAAAAGCTAAACCTAAGGTTACACCTCTTGTAGCTAATCGTCTGAGGACTAGAGCATCTACTATTACTTCTCCAAGAGTACAAACAAAAGTATATGGAAAGAGGAAGGTTGGAGAAAGTAGTTCTGGAAAGGAAGCTAAAATTGCTCTTAAGGCTGAGCCGAGTAAACTAGCAAAGAGACCAAGGAGGAAACTAGACTTGGGGACAGATAGTGATGATGAAAAGACTAAGATTGATGAACCCAGTAACATACCTACATCACAATTCAAGAAAATAGCTAGTATTGATGAGGTATGTGACACTTTGAGAAATTCAGCAGGATTAGCTACTTTCAAATTCATTAAGTATGAGAAACTGAGTATTAGATATAAGCACAAAGTTCAGGAAGCACTTTTGGATATGATGAGTACTTTCAAGTTAACTCCTACAAAGATAGGAAATCATGTGCCGAATGAATTGTATGAGTTTCTCTCAAGCAAATGGGAATTTGCACTTACTACAGAAAGACAGATCAAGGAAGGAACTTTAGCCAAGGTAATACCTGAGTTGACTTCAAAACAAAGAGCCAAATTCATTGAAGAATACAAGAATAGGTTTGTTCCTAAACTTAGATGTTATGGTGTTTTGAAAATCTTTGGACTGATAGTTCCAAAAGACAAGAAATCTGATGTAGGAACATATGATCAAAAGGCAAAAGAAGTGGAGATCACCCCTAAGCCATAGGTGACTCAAGGTCAGATTTCTACAGAATAGGACAAGGCTAAAGATGCATTAGACTCAACAAATTATGTTGATCTGATTGCAGACAGTCCAATTGACTACATAGTTGATGATTCCAGCAATTTGAATGTCGAGGAACAAGACATGCTGAGTGGTACAAACACTGATTCGCCTATTAAGGCAATTGAGATTGAAGGAGAAAAGACCACTATATCTGAAGAGAAAATTAATGAGATAATTGAAGAAATAAATGATCAGATAAGTGAAGAGAAACAACAAACAAATGCACAAGAGGTAACTTCACAAAATCCACCTATTTTAGAGGTTGTCAAAAATAGTTTTAGATAGTGGTATAGTGGTGAAGGATACTGTTGATAAGCCTAAGGAACAAGAGGCAATGCAAGTGTTGGTTGATCTACCACACTCTGCATCATCCACTCCCACAGGTCCTAAAACTAGAGGTATGCCTAATCCATAGACAATCTTGACATAATTAAAAGAGGCAATGGACATTGATACTATGACAGGAAAAGGTATTATGCAGCCAAGAATTAGCTCACCAGAGTTGAAGAGAAAGAAAGTTCTGAAGAAGAAGTCTCAAATTCTAGATGTCACATTAGATGAGGTCATTGTGATTCCACAATGGGATTCCAATGAATTATCTTTTGAACAAATAGAGACTCTTCAGGAATTACTCAAGAGGAAGAAGAGAAAGGAAGAGATTAAAATAAAACAAAAGCAAAAGCAGGTGTTGCATGACATCAAGGACATATTTGTAAAGGATTTTTACTTAAAGGATGAAATGCCTCAAGCTCCAATTATTGATCAGTTAGTCAACATTGTACATAAGGTAACTGATGATGATATTAACAATAATGAAAAACTTCTACAATGGTCCGAGAGGAGATTCGAGAGAAAAGTTCTGGCAAAAATCTTAGAGGAGATTGCAACAAAACAGGTTGAACTTTCTACTCTTGTAGAAATTTTGGAGAAAGTTACAACAAATGTTTATTCTTTGTACAGGAAATTATGTGATTTTGAATTCTTCACAAAGGATAATCTACAACTTGTTGAGAAGCTACAATTAGATTTAAGATCAACTGACAATACTTTGGGTAAGGATACTACTTCTAGTTCTTTCCATTTTTGTAAGTTGATCAATGCACAACGGAGAATAGCCGAGCTTATGGCTGAAGATGGTTGAATTAGGGCCAAATTGATCACTATTCATATAAGCCTGTTGCCTCACTTGGAGGTACAGAAGGAACTTTCAGATGCAAAAGAGTTATCACAAAGAAACGCAAATCTCTCAACTGCAAAAAATTTAGTGAGTCTAGCTGCCGAGCTAGAAATAAAATTGGAAGTTATGAAGATTGCCAATGAAAGTTGGGATACTACATTTGAATCCACCCTACAGCTTCATAAACAATTTTTGGATAAGTATAACTTAACCCCACCAGCAATGAGTGACAAAAACAAGGGGGAAGTTGGTAAGAAAGATGGTAAGGAAGTTGGAAAGGATACAGTATGATACATCACTATAGAACAGGTACACTTGTATATATTTTTTGAAGGCATGTAAACTTTTTGTATGAATAATTTTAAGTATATTCCTAGGGGGAGTCCTTAGAATACTTAGGCAACATTTTGATGGAATGAAATGAAGTAATGATAAGTGTGTTTTTGCCACTAATATCAAAGGGGGAGATTGTTAATCTCTAAGTTCTGTTGATGATTAGTGACCAACACTTAGTCATTCACTTAGGTAGTTTTTAGTTGGCTATCACTGTGGCCAAGCTAAAACTATGCAAGGCCGAGCAACATTGCTACGCAATATTCAGGTTGCCGAGTAGTATCATGCCAAGCCGAGTAGGATACTCAGTGTTGAGCGACAGAGATGATAAGTACCGAGTAGAACAATTTTTGTAGACATCTCTGGAATGATTCAAACTTCGAGGATAAGTGTTCAGGCCAACTGATATAAGCTTTTTGGGCCGACTTATGTATGCATTTAATATTTTCCTACTGAGTTGGTTATGCATTCAATTATTTTATCTTATGCGTGATCTATTGTAATCATTAATTGTAATACCTTCAAGGTATGGGTATTAGATCTTGATCGTTGATCTAGATCTCGCTATCAGACTTGAACAAATATATAAGATTGCTTCTAAACCCTATTTTGGAAGTGTGGAGAGAAGTATGTGTGTGACTACATTTTGAAGTGAAATGCACTAAGGGTTATTTTGTTAAGAAGTAGAGATCAAGCAGAGTGACAACACAGTGAATAGCAGAGTAAAGTTATATCAGATTGTGAGATCATAGAAGGTACTGGAAAGAGGAGATCCATCATCAGCATCTGAGTGCATAATGAAAGATCAATGCTTGAGACATTATAATCATTATATCAGGTGAAAATCTCTTAACAGAGTGGTTCTAGCAGACCTTTCTAAATCTCATAACAGAGTGCTTACTTTATTGTATGTTGAAATCCTTTCACAGGGTAGATTGTAATGATCTTTAGCTCTTAACCGGGCAGACCTTTAACAGGGTAGATTGCATTTTGTAATCAAAATTTTGTAGCCCTAACAGGCACACTTTATTACTGTAGTAGTGGAGAATTTTGTGGGTGTCATCCCCACCCCAGTTTTACCTATTTGGGTTTCTGGGTTACCAAGTTCTTGTGTTATGAGTTATTTATTTCATTGTGTGGATGCTATTTGATATTACATTAGATTCATATATGTATGAATGTGGATCAATTTATTTGAAGATCTGATTCACCCCACCCCTCTCAGTATCTTTCTTTCCCATTATTGTATTTCCAACATCATGCCCCTATACTACTCAAGGATATTCACAAGTGATTACAGGACGGATGATGGATCATGATTTTACTTTTGATTTTTGTTTATTGTTTGTCTTAAAAATATTCCTTGGGAAACTAAGTTTCATGTGTGTGATTAAGGTTCCATGTGGAATAATTAGCCTCATATACAATTTAAAGGTCATTTAATTCTTCCTTGCATTAGGGTATCTTTTCATGTGGTTACTTTCTCACATAATCCAACAAAGTTATATTCTTACTAGTATGAGCCAAGGCACTCCTTTTTTGTATTGTCTACGTAGATGCAAGGCGTCATCACCTTGTTCTTTTCATACCTTGGTTCAAATCAATTTGTTCTCAAAATAAAAATGTTCTATGATGATATTTATGCACTAGTGACAGTACAATACAAGCTCAAAGTCTAGCCTATCTACCAATTTCCAAACAATCGATCCAAATAAATCAATTAATTGCTCAATCTTATGCTATCTAATCAATCAACCACATCTCAACCTTATACCAATCAACCCTTTTCTATTGTTAACTAACATTCTTCACCTCTTGCTAACCATTCTTCTCTTTCATCATATTTCATCTTTCATCTAGCATTCTTCTTCTTCTGAGAGATCATTCATGTCTTTAACACACAAACAATCTCTCAAGGGAACTCCCCACCTCCAACATGTATTCTACCAAGGCACATTGGGGCAAAGACACTACCAAAATTGTTTTCTTTGAAACAATGTTAAAAATGCATTGTCTCAAAGAGGCAAAATACAGACGTGTACATCGCTTGTTTTTTATAGCTTTACTAATTATTCATATAAATTAATTAAAATGTTTATTATTTAACTAAGCTAACATTATTCTTCTGGATATAATTCATAATTCAAATATCCCTCCATTGTATTTATAATTAAATAATTTTTTATTATATTATCCTGACTTAGTCTAATATTAATTAAATAAATTTTATTAATCTACTAATGTATTCATTTATTCTTGCACAATAATTCAATAATATTTGTTATTTAATTATTTTATTCTTTTTAGAATCTCTCCTCATTACTTAAATTAGTTTAATTATTATTTTCTTATAAATGCATATCATTATATTTATTTTAATTATTTAATTGACTAGCATTCTCTTCTTTAATCAAATATATTATTTTTATTTATTTAATTAACCATTTCCTAAATATATTTATTCAAATAAAAAATTTAAAACATTTATTTTATTTATTATCCACATGCATATAAATTAAATTATTTATTTATTTAATTACTTAATGCACATAAATTTTTGATTTACTTATTTAAGAAATATTAAATTTTCAAATCATTACCATTTTGATCAATTTTACTTGGCATTCACTTGTGTGGGAGGTCATCCTCTCCATCCACTTTGCCTGAGTATTAAATGCTCCTCCACCCTTTCTATTTTATGGGAAATTCGATCCTGGGATAAGGACAAAAAGATAATAATTTATGTGTTTCCCAAGAGAACGAGGCTAGGACAAGAACTTTGAAGCAAGCACTTGGAGGAGCTAGCACTACCATAAGGGGCGAGGTTCATTCTGCAAAACAAGAACGAAGTCTTCTGCTCAACGACGGTCAGCAATGGAGGTAAGGGTCGCTTTTTCGCTCCTATTATCATTAAATCTAACCTACAAAGGGATATGGCTATAGATTTAGAGAAGTCTAGGCTTAAATTCAGGAGTGTTTTTAGCGGCTCAAGCCTTTCTAAAATTCCTTCACGCGATTTCATGAATGAATGGATGCATAATGTGTGGAGTAAAATATTAGGATTTCAATTCTCTTACTATCGTAAGTTGCAAAAAGTGTTTTTCCTAATTTTTTTCTTAAACCCTGATAGCTAGAAGGAAATTATAAACAGACAATTCTGGAAAATTGGGGCTTGTTGTTTTAGCATTATTTCTTGCACCCCCGAGGCCATTCAAGATGAAATCACCACACTATATTGCCCCATATGGTTAACTATTGGTAGTATTCCTCTGTTTCACTGGAATTTGAGTCCTCGAGCATTGGAACCCATTGGGAATGTGACTAGAATGGATAAAATTGATACATTGTTGTAGCATAGTGATGTTAGGGTTTTAATCTCCATTAATATTGGGCTTGACCTCCCTAGTGAGATTAAATTTGATCTTGAAGACCAAATGATGTCATGTCTTCTTATGTTCCTAAGCAGTATCAATGCCTACTTTCTATGTAGGAGGGAGGGCCATATGTGGCATAGTTTCCCTTTGCTAAAAAAACATGTTAAATGATCACCCTAAAACTATCAGTGATTCTTTTGTAACCCCTTCAAACCTCAACCAATCTAAAATTTTGTCGAATGCTAAAAACCCTAAGGATAAATCCTTTAATAGGGTCGGGTTGGATATCAAGTTGATGAAATATCCATGGCTAAAACTTTGGATAATATTAATGATGCTTTTAAGAAAAAACCCTCTCTTCCTGATACCAGCAAAAATGATCCCCTTTCCACACTCAAGGACCTCCAGAGGTGAACACTCTGAATTTTGGGGTTGATGACCCAATTCCCCATCCTAAACATAGGAAAAAAAATTCTCAACAGATTCTCTTGATAAAATCAAGAGAATCTCTGACCCCAAATATAGAGGTAGTCACAGCTCCAAGAGTGGGTTTGCTTCAAAAGCTCCCCCCTTTATTAAAGAATGGACTATTATAGAGGATCTCCCCATCCTCTCCCCCCTCTTAGAAGGGAATGGTGATTTGAAATGTGGAGCCCTGAATGCTGAAAAAGTGTTGGAGGAGTCTAGGGGAAAGGTTGATAATGGTATATCTATTTCTTATCCATCTATGAACCATGGTGGCCTTGATGCCCTAAAATTGGCTTATGAATTTGAAGATAACCTCTCAAACTTCTCCTTGGTGGTCATCCCTTTTTCTCCTCCCCATGACCCTTCCATGGCTCGGCGATTATTCAAGTCCTACCTTTCAGGGTAGCATTCCCCTTCATGGGAGTGGAGTTGATGTGGATTCTCTAATGAATCCTATTGGAGAAGAGTTGGAAGATACAGATATTAAGGATCTAGAAATTGTGCCATATAAAGGCATCTAGGAGGAGCCTAAAATATTTTTCTTTGGTGCTCACAAGAAAATAAGGAAGTTAAAAAACAAAAAAAAATTGACAAAAATGAGGCAATGGATCAACCTATTAACTCCACTCAAACCACAAAATCTATGACCAAGAGGAAGAGGGGAAGTGATAGGAATGGGCCTTCCTTATCTCTAGAGTCATCTTGAATCTATTCCAAGGCTTCTTTCTTAGACCTCCTAGGGATTTCAAACCCTAATCTTGAAGCAAGTCACTAAGATCTTGTACCTCCTACTCAAGATCTATCCTATCAATCAGGTTACTCCTCAATGTTCATTGAATCCTCAAAGGTGAATTCTATCAACCTATGCCAACACACTCACAATTATTGCAAGATTTTTTCTTACTTCCTTGGGTCATTTTATGACATTATTGAAGATTTTAAGCCATCAAACATCCATTCAAAAATCAAACTCCTACAATCTAGGATTAGGTCTAGTGCTTGCTTATAGCCCTAATCAGGCACAATTTATGGATTCTTTCACAAAAACCCCAAAAGACCCCCAAATATAATTTTATATTCAGATACCCTTTTCAAAAAGATTAAATCTTTTTAGGGTGTGGATTCTTGAAACCATCCGTACAACCCTTCAAAATTCTTAGGGACACTGTCCTTAAATGTAGGGATAATTAGGTCTTATGTTGCATTTTCTCCCATTTCTTGTTGAATTCGACTCCACCAATACTACCAATTCTTAGAGAGTTGTATTACCTCTCCCTTGTTACCATCCAACAATTTGATTGTGTTTTCCAATCCAACCCTGCAAGTTTTTCACCATTGTCTCTCTTTCTTCCCTAGTCGAGCTATAGCCAAGCTCGCCTAGGGCAAGAGATCAAAATTCACGGTTGACTCTTCTCCTAACATAAAAATGAAAATTATGTACAATGGCTCCTCTTGAGTTCCATCCAGGCACATTTTTCTCACCATGGATTCAATAACCTTGAGGAGCCATTTTCTATATATAGTCCAAAATTGGACCAGGAAAATGCAACTTCTAAGAAAATTTAAAAGATCCTACAAAATGAAGACTATAGACAAAAATCCTTCCACAAAGAGTCTCTAAAAAATCACAAGAAACTAATTACAACATAAAATATCAAGATTGAATCCATTAACTAGCACTGTTACTCAAAAATTCTTGAATACAACTATATGCACAGTCTACAACTTCTCATTAACTAAAAGTTAAAAAAAAAAGACATCCAACCTCGAAATGATGGCTTGAAAGATCTTAAATAGTCTTCTCCTTTTCATATCAACCAATGTAACTGGCCTATTTGTCCATTTAGGACAAAATAAACTTTGTAGGACATACCGAGCAAGTTTTAAAATTTGCAAAATTGCAAAATTTTTGCATTAACAACTTTTCCAATATTTCTTGCAATTTTCACTTTTCCATCTTCTAATTCCTTGGTTAGATTTCCAGAGGCCTAAAACCACCTCTACATCACAAAACTAATCTAAAAAAACTCTCCTAAGAAACTAGGGTGTCCCTTCAACAATTTGACCCATTTTCCTTCTTAGGTCAATACAATGAGTGAATGAACAAAACACTTACCAAAAACAACTTGAACAAATCCTAAACAAATCCAAAATGCTCCTAAACCTTCCTAATTTTCCTAAGTAACTAGGAAGGTGTAAAACAAGAAAAAATAAGGTCCTTAACCCTAGGTTCTCATGAACCATTTCCCCCTAAACAAGATAAATCCACTTCTAGGTGATTGAACCAAGTCAGGGTTGATGCCTAACTTCTTGAACTCTGTCTCCTGCACCCATGTAGACTTTGAAGAATCTTTACCTTACCATTTGACCAAATGTTCCATGTAGATCTTGGTTCTAGTCTTCTTAGTAACTCTTGAGTTTAGAATCTTCACTGCCTTTGGCTTTGGAGTAACTAGAAGTTTCAGTGTCTTGAGTTTCTCTGTATCCTCAGAATGATCAGGATCTCCCTCTAGAATTGGTCCTTTGTGGGACACAAGTTCTACAACATTGAAGCTTGGAGATAATCCTATGTCCGCAGGAAGGTCAACTTTGTAAGCATTAGGTCCATATTTTTTCCAGAATAGTACAAGGACCTATCTTCCTCATCTGAAGCTTACTTAGAACACATTTTTGTAGTCTTTCCTTACTTAGGTGCACCATGACCAGATCTTTAACTTGGAACTGAACATCCCTTTTCTTCTCACCCACCTTTTTCTTGGTGTGAGTTGTACTCTCCACTAATGCCTTTTTCATAGTATCATGGACCTCTTTCATGGATTGAGAAAAATCCTTAGCATATTCACTCTTCTCTGCATTACTTCCAAGATCCCTAAGTTCACATATACCACTAGGATGAATCCCATACACCACTTCAAAGGGGATCTTTCCAGTTGACCTATTAACTGTGTCATTGTATGCAAATTCTTCTTGAGCAATTAACTGATCCCATGATTGCCCATATTCCTTGGTGAGACATCTTAAAAGATTTCCTAAGCTCCTGTTAACTACCTCAGTTTGCCCATCTATTTGTGGATGATATGGAGAGCTAAGATAAAGATATGTACCAAGATTTTGCCATAGAGTTTTCCAAAAAAATGACATAAACTTAGATTCCATGTCTGACACAATTCTTAGGGGTAATCCATGCATCCTTACTGCTTCCCTAAAGGATATATTTGATATATAACATGCATCATGGGTGGTCTTGCATGGCACACAGTGAGACATCTTATTGAAACTGTCCACAATCACAAAAATAATGTCCATTCCTTGCTTGGTCTTAGTAAGGCCAACAACAAAATCCATACTATGGCACTCTCGAGGTATATTTGGGATTGGAAGGGGTTGATACAACCCTGCATTGGAGGAAGTCCCTTTAGCCTTTTGACAGACTATACAAGTCTCCACATATCTCTGGATATCCATACTCATTTTTTGCTAATAATAGTATCTCTTTACCAACTCTAAGGTCTTATGCACACTAAAATGTCCACTCAATGAACCATTATGCTTCTCCTGCACTATGTTCTCCCTTATTGAACCTCTAGGTACACAGAGTTTCCCTCCCCTAAATAGAAGACCTTCATGTAGGTTAAAATCAGAGTACTCGCCATGAAAGTGGTTTTGAAATTTTTTACATACCTTGTAGGCTGCTGATAAGTCATCATCATCTAGATACAGATCCTTGAAACTTTCTATGCCAATGCTCTTTAACTGAATTTATTTCACTGTTAGCAATATTCTGCTCAATGCATCTACCACCTTATTCTGAACTCCTTTTTTGTGCTTGATGGTGAAGGTATAGGATTGAATATACTCCACCCACTTCATATGCTTATGGCTTATCTTATCTTGTGAATTCAGAAAGCTTAAAGCTTGATTGTCATTAAAAATTACAAATTCCTTAGGAAGGAGACAATGTCTCCACTTCTGTAGTGCTTGCACCAATGCATATAGTTCTAAATCATATGATGAGTACTTCTTCTTTGTGTCACTAATTTTTTCACTGCGGAAATCTACTGGCTTTCCCTCTTGACTCAAAATTGCACCTATGGTAACATTACTAGCATCACATTCCACAGTAAACAACTTGTCAAAATAAGGAAGTGTTAGTATAGGTTGGGTGTGTTATGTATGTGGAGCCTAATCAGACTCATTTTCTTTCAGCGCGGTTTCCCCCCAGACATATCTATTTGGGTTCCATGCTCGGGGTCAAGGGGTAGCACCCCAGGCGGGGTCAAGGGGAAAATCATTGATCATTGATTGTGTGTGTGTGTGTGTATAAGTATGTATGTATGTATGACTTATTAATATTGTAAAGGGTCGATCATTGATTTTTGATTACTCAGAGTATTTTTTGCCCTAATTAGGTTAGGTCAAATATGGTTGTGAAAAGGGCTTAGGGTTTCGAGATTTCATTGTATGAGGGATTTTTGTAGCTTCCTATGATGGTATTGAATTGCAGGTTTTTCAGATTGTAATCACTGGATAATAATAAAGATATTGGACTCACTATTGGTGGACGTAGCCCAGGGATTGGGTGAACCACGTTAAATCTTTGTGTCTTTGTGTTCTCATCTACATTAATATTTGCATTTTTCTGTTTATTATTCTTATAGGGTGGCTATCCTTTTCTTCAAAGTCTCAAATCCCCGATTATCCTGCTTATTCCATTTGAATTTTACTTCTACGCCTCCTTTTATTGTATCCAAAACTGGTGCACTGATTTCACTAAATTGTCTAATAAACTTCCTATAGAACTATGCTAGTCCATGGAAGCTTCTTACCTCTGTAGCTGACTTAGGTGTAGGCCAATTCAAGATTTCTTCCACCTTTCTTGAGTCCATCTTCAAGTTTCCCTCCTATATAAAAAACCCCAAGTATACCAACTCCTACTTCATGAACTCACTCTTTTCTAGTTTGATTGTCAACTTCTCCTCATACAGTCTTTACATTATCATTTGCAAGTGCTTAAGGTGATCCTCCTTGATTTTACTGAACACTAACATGTCATCTAAATACACCACAACCCACTTTCCAATTAAGGGATTTCAACACTTCATTCCTTAATCTCATAAATGTGCTTGGGGCATTGGACAAACCAAAAGGCATAACAAGCCACTCATAGAGTCCCTCTGTGGTCTTAAAATAAATTTTCCACTTATCTCACTCTTTAAATCTTATCTGATGGTACCCACTCTTGAGATCTATTTTGGAGAAATACTTGGCTCCCCATAGACAATCCATCAAATATTCTATCCTAGGGATTGGGAATCTATATCTGATTGTAATCCTATTTATGGCCCTAGAGTCTGTACACAACCTCCAAGTTCCACCCTTCTTTGGGGCTAGGACAGTGGGAGGAGCACATGGACTTATGCTCTTTTTAATCAACCCTTGATCAAGTAGCTCTTGAATTTGGTTAGCAATTTTTGCATTCTATTGTGGGGTCATTTTATAAGCATCTTTGTTTGGGAGTGAGGCTCCTGGGATGAAGTCAACCTGATGATTAATAGACATTTTAGGTGGTAGGGTAGCTGGTTGACCATCAATACTATGTCTTGGTATTGGTCTAACAACTCTTAGATTTCTAGAGTTAGCTCTTCTTTCTTACTTCCCTTCTCATCCTTAGGATTCAAGACCAAAGAAAAGCCCACTTCTTCTTCTTCCTCTAGTATCTTAAAGAATTCTTTTTCTCCTACCAAAATTATGTTATGACCCCCTTTCTTCACTTCTCCTTCTTCCAAGATTGACTGTATCTTGAAAGTCACTCCATCTTTTCTAAAATAATAGGAGTTCTTAGCTCCATTGTGTATTGCAACTTTGTCAAACGGCCAAGGCCTACCCAACAATAGATGGAAAGCATCCATGGGTAAGACATCACACACCACTCTATCTTTATACCTCCCTATGGAAAATTCCACCCAAGCTTTCTCATTGACCAACACATGTTGATCCTTATTCAACCAGCTGACTCTGTAAGGGTTAGTATGAGGAATCTTTTTCAATTTTAACTTTTGACTAGCTTCCATAGAAATTATGTTATCCTTAGAACCATAATCTATGATAACTTTACAAAATTTACCTAGTACCTTGCATTTGACTCTGAACAAGGATATTATTTGGCTTGGCTCTTCCTTGATGGGTTCTTTGAGGATTGTTCTTCAAATCATCAATTTCTCCCCTATCTCTGAATATAGGGCTACTTCTGCTGACTTGCTGCTAGAAGACTCTTCCTGCACATAATTGATTATTTTCTTTCCTCCTTGTGAGGTAGAACTCTTCTCAGGGCACCTATAGGTAGGATTCCCATACTGATGGCAATTTTAGCACTTCATTGAAGAGAAATAAGATCCTCTCCCCTGGTTATTAAATCTTCCTTTTGGAGTGTTATTTGAGCCTCTTCCTCTATTATAACCACCCCTTGAGTTACTGGACTCTCCCTGATTCTCAGTGAGTTTAGACTCACTCTAATTTCTGGCCTCAAAGTTCCTTCCACAAAAACCTCCCCTTTGGCCTCTACCATCTCTTCCTTTAACTTTTCCCCTATTGCTTGATTCATGTTTCTTTTTGAGCTTCTCTTCTACCTTAAGATCTAACTGATAACATTGATGTACAGTCTTGGGACTTAAAATGCTAATTTCCTCTTGGATGTTCCACTTGAGACCATTCAAATACGTAGCTACTTTTAGGCTCTCTTCCTCCATTACATGTGACCTCAGGAATAAATTATCAAACTCTTCAGCATAGGCACTAAATTCTAAGTCTTTCTATTTAAAATTATGTCTTTTCTTATGCAACTGCACCTCATAATCATCAGGAAGATACATTTCTCTAATTTTGGCCAACATGGCTTTCCAACAGATTATAGGGTTCTTCTCTTCTTTGATCCTTTCATCTTGGACAAACTTCCACCATGTGAGAGTATTCCCTCTCAATGTTGTCTTGGCTATTCTGACTTTTTGAGCCTCTGTTACATTATCACATTCAAAGTGATTTTTAAGTCCTTCTATCCACTCCATGACTACTTCTGGTTCCATCTTGCCATTGAATAGAGGCACACCTTCCAAGGACTTACCACTCATATATTTTAAAGCTTTCAAGAATGGATCTTCCTGAAGCACAAGGTCTGGCTCTGGTATTATATCTTCCTCGGCCACTAACTTACCCTTTCCTTCAGTCTCTCTCACCAATTCACTGAGTGTTGCAATCCTAAGCTGCACTTCTTCTAACTTATTTTCCATGTTGGCCAACTATTCCTTTAGGAATCTATTCTCCTCTCTCTTCTCTTCTACATACCTTTCTATCTTAGCATTAGTCACCATCTTGGATGAATCTATTGATTATGGCGAAGATAGCATCCAAACTCCACAAGCCCAATCTTTAGGCTCTAATACCAATCTGATAGGAATGGGATCTCCTTAACTCTAGAGTCGACTTGAATATATTCCAAGGACTCTTTCTTAGATCTCCTAGGGATTTCAAACCCTAATATTAAAGCAAGTCACTAAGATATGTTGCCTCCTACTCAAGATCCATCCTATCAATCAAGTTACTCCTCAATGCTCATTGAATCCTCAAAGGTGAATTCTATCAACCTATGCCAATACACTCAAAAATCCTTTCAGGGTTTTTTTCTTACTTCCTTGGGTCATTTAATGACATTATTGAAGAGTCGAAGCCATCAAACATCCATTCAAACATCAAACTCTTACAATCTAGGATTAGGCCTAGTGCTTGCTTGTAGCCCTAATCAGGCACAATTTCTGGATTCTTTCACAAAATACCCCAAAATAAACCCAAATATAATTATAGATTTTGATACCCTTTTCCAAAATATTAAATATTTTTAGGGTTTGGATTCTTGAAACCATCCGTACAACCCTTGAAATCTCTTAGGGACATTGTCCTTAAATGTAGGGCTAATTAGGTCTTTTGTTGCATTTGCTCTCATTTCTTGTTGAATTTGACTTCACCACTGCTACCACTACTCAGATATTTGTATTACCTCTCCCTTGTTACCATCCAACCATTGGATTGTGTTTTCCAATCCAACCCTATAATTTTTTCACCATTGTCTTTCTTTCTTCCCTAGTCGGGCTATAACCAAGCTCGCCTAGGGAAAGAGCTCAAAATTCATGGTTGAATATTCTCCTAACAAAAAAAAAAGGAAAATTATGTAAATTGGCTTCACTTGAGTTCCATCCAGGAACATTTTTCTCACCATGGATTCAAGAACCTTGAGGATCCATTTTCTATATACAGTCCAGAATTGGTCCAGCAAACTACAACTTCAAAGAAAATTTAAAAGATCCTACAAAATGAAGACTATAGACAAAAATCCTTCCATAAAGAGTCTCTAAAAAATCATAAAAAACTAATTACAACCTAAAAGATCAAGACTCAATCCATTAACTAGCATTGTTACTCAAAAATGCTTGAATCTAGTTATATGCACAGTCTACAACTTCTCATTAACTGAAAATTTAAACAAAAAGACATCCAACCTCAAAATTATGGCTTGGAAGATCTTAAATAGTACTCTCATTGTCTGATCAACTGATGTAACTAACCTATTTGTCCATTTAGGACATACTGAGCAACTTTTAAAAGTTGCAAAATTGTTGCATGAGCAACCTTTCCAACATTTCTTGCAATTTTCACTTTTCCATACTTCTAATGCCTTGGTTGGATTTCCAGAGGCATAAAAACCACCTCTACATCACAAAAATAATCTAAAAACACTCTCCTAAGAAACTAGGGTGTCCATTCAACAATTTGACCCATTTTCCTTCTTAGGTCAATACAATGAGTGAATGAACAAAACACATACCAAAAACAACTTGAACAAATCCTAAACAAATCCCAAATGTTCCTAAACCTTCCTAATTTTCCTAAGTAACTAGGAAGGTGAAAAACAAGAAAAAAAGAAGGGCCTTTAACCCTAGGTGCTCCTGCACTAGGTAGGCTGATTGGCTCAGCCTCTAGTGAAAGAGAAACTAAGCTTCCCAAAAAGAAGCTCCCTAGCTGGAAAGAGATTTAGAGCTCCCATGGACACTAACCCTTGATGTTTCCTATGGATATTAAATGTGATTCTTAGAATGTCAGGGGCTTGAGTCCCTAGATAGAAAATATGTTATTAAGAGGTTTCTTTTGAGGAACAAAGACATAGATATCCTCCTACTCCAAGAGATCAAAGTTGTTGGTTTCAACCTTAATGTTAACATATACATATGCATACACATATACACATACTATATATATATATATATATATATATTTGGAAGGATTATAAATACTTTACTACCGGTCATCAAAGGGGTAAGGATGGGGCTTCTATTCTTGTAGGGCCCAAATGGAGTAAATCTATCTAAATATGGGGATGTTAACCCTATCACAGAATGGTTTGGGTAACATTTACTCTAGGAGGAGAGGAAGCAGGTGTTTATTCTGTATATGCAGCCAATAACTACACAGAGAGGATAGAGTTGTGAGATTAGATGTTTCAGACGGATGGAATTCAATGGGTTCTAGGTGGGGACTTTAATATGGTGGAAGGGCCTCAAGATAAAAAAGAGGGTGCAAATTTGAACAGAAATATTATGAGAAATTTTATTGGTACTGAATGTTGAATAAGCATAGATTGTTTGACCCTTTAGCTGATAACAAGGAAGATCATAAGGGCATCTGGTACACATGGTCTAATTTTCAATAGGGTGATAAGAGAATATATCGTAAGTTGGACAAATTTTATGTGAATAAATATATCTTTAGTTTTAAAAAAAGAGAACAATGGACCAAGTGATAGGGTTATTCCCTATACACTATCTAACAATCACCCCATTATTAGGGATATCTACCACATTGGTAAACCCTTAGGCCCTAAGGGTAAAAAATAGGCCTTTGCCCTAAACATTTTTCTCTTGAAAGATGAGGATGTTAGGAGTGTTGTAATGCCCTAAGTGTGGAACCCATGAGAAATTAGCCTAAATTTACACTAAGTTGATGTAATATTTAAAAAAAAAACATTAAACAATACGTTTGCGAAAACACGTACGAACATAATTTAAAATAACATCATTAACATTTGATAAGACATCATATTAATGTACATAATTCTTGTTAACACTCCCAAATTTTCCAAAATGTAGTTACTTTTAAGAACATTAACTAAACCACTAAGATCAATATAACATAATCACATGTTATATCTTGCATTCATTTTAGAATCCAAATTGAAGTATGAACTAGGAACACCAATCATAAAGTGAACTAACACACACACACACGGTGTGTGTGTGTGTGTGTGTGTGTGTGTGTGTGTGTGTGTGTGTGTGTGTGTGTGTGTGTGTGTGTGTGTGTATGTATATGTACATATATGTATATATATACACATACACACACACATATGTGTGTGTGTGTATATCTATATATGTATTTATATTTATATATATGTATATATATGTGTGTATATATGTATGTATATATATATCTATATATATGTATATATATTTATATATATTTATATATATGTATATATGTGTGTGTGTGTGTATATATATATACACATGTATATATGTATGAATATATATATGTGTGTGTGTGTATTTATGTATGTATGGATATATGTGTGTGTGTGTGTGTGTGTGTGTGTGTATAATTAAAAAATGTACATATTTTTTCTTTTAACATGCATAAATATTGCTATTTATTTATCTATTTTTAAAAATTCATATGGAAGAAAATGGAAAAAAGAAAATAAGGATGTCTTTTCTTGGTGAACGTGTCTAAAGTACATACATATGTCCATATTGGTGCAGGGCACCTCCTGAAGTTCCTATTTTTTCTACTTAAGTTTTTGTAATAAGGTGAATCCTTTGGATCACCCTAGTGTGTGCATGTGTGGGTCTATTATGTAAGGTGAAGGACCCTAAGGTAAGTTATAAACCTATGGGTTCTTGAAACCATGTTAGACCATGTTAGTCCCTTTTGGTGATTTTGTGTTTAGTTAGAAGTTTGTGTTTTAAGA
The DNA here is from genome assembly GCA_018584345.1 of Thuja plicata. NCBI lineage: Eukaryota > Viridiplantae > Streptophyta > Pinopsida > Cupressales > Cupressaceae > Thuja > Thuja plicata. Next base: position 8,816,127 of record MU224737.1, read on the forward strand.
CCTTAGGATAGGATCTTGACATGTTTTGGACCTCTCCCACACCCTTGGAGGTTGGTAAGGTTGGCATTTTCTCAAATTAGCAATTTTGTCAAGTTTTGCCAAAAAGTTGTCTTTTTGCAAAATGTTGCATGAGAAACTTTTGCAAGATGTTTCTCAAAGAAAGAAAAATCAATGGTAACCAACCACACAATTTTTTGGAGCATCTGTAATGCCAAGATGATGGTATTAGATGTTCTCATGCCTTCTAGGAAGGTTAGAGTTTACTGTGTACGGAGCTTGATGTTCAAAGAAGGAAATATAAGAGTTGTCTAAGTCATTTAGATAGTATACAGACTGGTATAGATTCATCTGGTGGATCCACTTGCATAATTTTGTGATTATTTGAGTTAATTCAACATTCCAGTTGGTTTGATTTGTTTTTGTGAAGTTTCAGAGGAGTTAGAGATTTACTTGCTCACTGTCTGAGAAACCAAGGTTTACTTGGTCTACTCCAAAGATGTGATCCTAACTTGGGATTTAACCAGTGGATCTACTCAGCCACTTAGGGAATACAAGTTAGGATCATTCTCTTTAAGATTCCTAAGGCTCAGAAGCTCAGTTTTAGTTCTATGATATTTGATACAAAGCCCTAGGCTAATTATCTCTATGTAATTAGCCTGGTTCTTTAGTACAGTCACATGCATGTGTATTATATGATTAGAAGGATCAAACTAATGGTGTTTCTAGACCATTTTAGGGTAGAAAAATCTATCTAAGCCCTTGTGTTCATTCTGTGAACCCACCTTAGACCACTTGCTTAGTAATCCAAGCCTAACCTAGCTAATTAGGTCTGTGAGCTTTACAAGAGTTTAGTGGTGCAGGAGTGGAGTGAAGTGCTAAGGCTTTGGGAGGTTTCAAAGATCCATAAAGGGTGTCTAGAAACCTAATCAGATCAGTTAGATCCTTCTGTATATAAAATTTATTCTTGAAAAACCCTTTGGATAGGGCTATAAGGAATTCTAGGCCATTTAGTGTTTGACCATCCTTGGGTCTGCAAGACTAAATCCATTGGTGGATTCTCTACTCTTGGGGTGTAAAAAAAGTCTTCCATCACCTAGGTTTGTTGGCCTAGGCCTCTGGTGAATTTTTCTACGTCTTTAGCTTGGTTTAGGGAAAGTGTCCCTAAAGGAGATATTGCAGAGAATTGGATCTTAGCTTGGAGAGCTAAGTTGTGATAGAAGAAGTGAGTTGGCTTCTTATGAAAGTCAATACACACCCTAGGAAGACATTTGTGAAGTTGGGGCGTCTGAATAAGGATTTTGAAGTGGTAACAAGAAGTGGGAGCCCATCTAGGTCTTCTTGCAGTGCTCTCTAGATTAGGTGGTATCAAAGCCTACTAAGACCTTGGAAGAATTGAAGAATGGGTGATAGAACAGAAGACCCTCAAGGAGGAGGAAGAGGAGGAGGGAGACATTCCCATGTTTTTTGGGAAAATGGATCCTGAAGAAGAAGAAGAAGGAGGAGGAGGAGGAGGAGGAGGAGGAGGAGGAGAGGGAGAGGGAGAGGGAGAAGAAGAAGAAGAAGAAGGAGGAGGAGGAGGAGGAGGAGGAGGAGGAGAGGGAGACATTCCCATGTTTTGTGGGAAAATGGATCCCAAAGAATGCATGAATTGGATAGAAGCTTTGGAAAATTATTTTGAAAGTGACAACATCTATGAAAATCAGAAGGTCAAAGTTGAAAAATCCAAAATGAAAGGCCCTAACCCTAAGTTGGTCAAATTTTCTACAAAATGAAAGGATAGAGGAAGAGAAGAACCCTATCTCAACATGGAAAAGGATGTTGGTAGAAGTCAAGAAGCAGTTTGTGCCAGAGGACTACGAGATCACCCTCCATAAAAAGTTGCAAAATCTAAGGCAGAAAAACCTTGATGTGAGTGGATACACCAAAGAGTTTCATAGGTTGACCTTGAATGCCAAAGTCTCAGAGAGTAAGAAACACAAGCTTGAAAGGTACCTAAATGGACTAAAATATAGCATTCAAGATGAAATGAGTTTGTTCAACCCTGAATCAATACATAAGTGTTTTCAAATGGCACTGAAAATTGAAGAAAAATAGAAGAGGAGAGGAGAACAAAAGAACAAAGGTAGAGGGAATAACTTCAGAGGCAGAGGTAGGTTCAATGGAAGAAGTCCATTCCAAAGAAGTCAAGGGGAGTTTAGTAACCAGGAGTCAAAAGGAGCACACAATAATAGAGGCAACTTCAGAGGAAGGAGATCAAACAGTAGAGGGAGATTTGGTGGAAGAGGACCTAGTGTCTTCACAGGGAAATGTTTTACTTGTAATAAAATTGGATATCAATCCTTTAGATGCCGTGAAAAGAATGGAATCAATAGACAAGGAGGGGATAGAAGAGTACAACTCACCCAAGAATATGACAGTCAAAGTGTATCCACCTATCATTCTGCAACTTCAAGACCTGCAAATCTAGAACAAGGAGAATGCCTCACGATGCAAAGGACACTCCTAAGAGTACCTACTACTGCAGAACCACCTCAGAGGAAGTCATTGTTCAGAACAAGATGCAAGGTGAACAAAAAGGTATGCAAAGTTATAGTTGATTTTGGATCCACTAATAATATTGCATCTAGGGAGTTGGTCACTATGTTAAAGCTACATGTGATTCCTCATCCTTTCCCTTATAAAGCTTCTTGGTTGAAAAAAGAGAAACAAACTATCATCAATGAACAATTTTGGGTATATTTCAAGATAGGGGAGTATACAGACAGAGTTCTATGTGATATCACAAAAATGGATGCATGTCATTTTTTATTAGGTAGACCTTGGAAATTTGATGTAGATGCTAAGCATGATGGAAAGTATAATGTCTGTACTATAGTGAAGGATGGTGTTGAGTATGTGATGAATCCACTCCCTGACTGTCAAAAAGAAAAACATGTTACTAGCAGTGTCTTGCATGTAGGAGAGAAAGAGTTCATGAAGGTACTAAAAGAAAGGGGTACACCTTGTTATACATTATTAGTGAGGCCCAAAAAGATATCAGTGACAGAACCAAAGGTCAAGGCCCATACTAGGGATCTAGGCCCCAAAGAGGTCAAAGCACTATTAGACCAGTAGAAGTGTATCATAGCTAAGAGTACACCATAATATTTTCCACATGAAAGAGAAGTGAGTCACTATATAGACTTCATACCAGGGGCCACTCTCCCAAACAAAGTAGCATACAAGGTGACCCCTGAACAAAACCAAGAGATAGCAAGGCAGATTGAAGAGTTGTTGTCAAAAGGTCTCATTAGGAAAAGTGTGAGTCCTTGGGCTATCCCTGCAGTCCTAGCACCCAAGAAAGAAGGCACATGGAAACTATGTATAGATTCTAGGGAAATCAATAGGATAACCATCAGATATAGATTTCCTATGCCTAGAATAGAGGATTTGATGGACTATTTAGGGGGTGCAAGCTATTACTCTTGTAAAGGAGAAAATGGAGTGTCTTTAGATAGGGTTTTGAACAATAGAGATTTGCACATAAAAGATACCCTATGCCTCTATTAATCATCTTAAATTTAATTGTAATTAAGAAGGGGTGTAAATCTGGAAATGATTGCAAAGGAAAATGGTATAAAATACTTACCTCTGAAAAAGAACCTGCTGAAAACCCTGTTAGGCAGTCTCAAAAACTGTTGATTTTTGTGCTCCTAAACTGGAACTGCGAGATCTACAAAATTGAAAAATTGTTTTCCATTCTAACACAGTTCTGATTTGTACCCTCAAGTCAATGTCAACCTTGACCTAGAATTTCCGATTGTGACCTAGGGCAGAATTGACCTAAAATGTCTTAGACTGAAAATCTATTTTCAGATCCCAAGAGTTTTCTGAAAAGGGTATCCAAATCTGCACTCCGATCTGCTATTCTGAACTTGTACCTGCAAGAAAAATAGTTTTTTTTTTGGGGGGGGGGAGAGGTTTGCCTTGGTCAAACCTCGGTTTTGGAATTAACCTTATAATTGAATTAAAATTGCATAAGTAAATAAAAAAATTCACCTTGCTTGTATAGAATCCCTTGTGGTGGATTCGAATCCTTGGATCCACAAGTATGTATGCACCAAATGGATGTAGAATGTAGAATGTATAATGTAGGATGCCTCAAATAAATTGCATGTAGATCTTCAATACCAATCTTGAATGGATCTTGGAATAGGAAGAAGCTTGGAGGAATGTGGATGGAGAAATCTTCAACAAGAGAGCTTCATAGAGCTTTGAATCCTTCAATGGCTACCAATGGATCTCCTTGATGAATTGTATGCTTGAATTCTTGAATTCTTGAGAATAGATGCTTGCTCCAAATCTTGCTCCTTAGCTTTCACTTAGTTGATGGTTGTTAAGTCTTAGAGAAAATGAGAGGAGAAAGCTTCCTTATATATGAATCTAGGGCACAATCTTCTAGAGAGGCCTACATAGGAGAATTAAATTCCCATTAGACCTATACCCTTAGAAATGGACCTATATTAAATATAATTTAAGAATCGTTGCTTCAAAGACCAAAACAGTCGACCCGAAAGCGGGAATTAAAATTTTCCGAAGCCCGAGATCCAGAAATCCTGAAAATCAAAAATTTGGACCCTAGGTCAGAAAAATGTTGTTTGTGACCTAGGTCAATGTTAAGGTCGACCTTGACCTAGGTCAAGGGTGAGTTTGACCTTGACCTAGGTCAAGGGTGAGGTCGACCTTGACCCAGAAAGGTTGATTTTGACCCTGAGGTCAAAAATCTTAGTTTTTAGTTTAGGGTGTCAGAAACAGGCTTGAAAAGTGGGAAATGGGGTAGAATAGGGGAAAAAGCCAAATCCAAATCAGATACCCATTCAAGGTTCTTGACATGACCCCAAAACACTTACTCGGAAGGCTAAACCAGTCTACAATGGAAGTGCTTCCATTTTTTGACTATACAACTCCAAGATAGATCTCAAGAGTGGTTACCATTAGATAAGAATCAAAGGTGGATATGAATGGAAGACAACATTCAAGACCACAGAAGGCCTCTATGAATGGCTTGTGATGCCTTTTGGTCTCTCAAATGCTCCATGCACTTTTATGAGACTAATGAATGAAGTCTTGAAGTCTTTTCTTAAAAAATTTGTTGTTGTATACCTTGATGATATTTTGATCTTTAGCTAGAGCAAAGAGGAGCACCTCAAGCATTTGTACATGGTGATGAGAAAACTCCATGAGGAACAGTTGAAGAGAAATATATAGAAGTGTGTATTCCTTCAAGAAGAACTTGTGTTCATAGGCTTTGTGATCTCCAAGAACAATCTCAAGATGGACCTTTCCAAAGTTGAAGCCATCCTTAAATGGACACCTCCTACTACTCCTTCAGAGGTAAAGAGTTTACATGGTTTACATAGATTTTATAGGAAATTCATCATAAATTTTAGTGGCATATGTGCTCCCATCATCAACACAATTAAAGGTGGAAGAAAATGCATATTTTCATGGGCTAATGAGTCCTTTGAGTTGTTGAAGAAAAATATTTCAGAGCAACCTATCTTAGTCCTACCAGATTTCCACAAGGTGTTTACAGTGGAATGTGATGCAAGCAATAAAGCCATTGGGGGAGTCTTGAGCAAAGAAGGGAGACCAGTTGCCTTTTTCAGTGAGAAGCTCAATGAAGCTAAGAAAAAATACTCCATTAGGAACTTGTAGTCTTTACTAATAACCATGAACTTAGTTTTCTAAATAGGTAGGAGAAACTTAATCACAGACATGTGAAATAGATGAAGTTCTTACAGTCATACACATTTTCTATCAAGCATAAGAAATGGATTGTGAACAAAGTTGTTGATGCTCTTAGTAGGAGACACCTAACCACCCAAACCATTCATTCATGGAGTGTTGGAGTTCATGTCATGAAGGATATGTATGTTATGGATGAAGATTTCAAAGAGGCTTATCAAATTTTCACTGAGATGACAGACATATACCACACTAATTTCTCAGAGTTTATTGTGCAAGATGGTCTTATTTTCAAGGGTAGTTCATTGTGTGTCCCAAAAGGATCCATGAGGGAGAACGCTATCAAAGAAAAGCATTGTGGAAGCCTAGTTGGTCACTTTGGGGTGGATAAAACGTTGGAGCTGGTTAGAAGATTCTACAACTGGCCCAAATTGCAAACAGATGTTAGGAGTTTTGTGGAGAGATGATCATTTTTCCAACAAGCCAAAGGACACACCTCCAATGCAGGGTTATACACTCCTTTTCCCATCCCTTCAAAACCTTGGGATTCAGTAAGTATGGACTTTTTCCTAGGTCTTCCAAAGACCAAATCTGGATTTGATAGCATTTATGTTTTAGTTGAAAGATTTTCAAAGATGGCACACTTCATCCCTTGTAGAACAACTCATGATGCATCTCACATAGCAGGATTATTCTTCAGAGAAGTTGTCAAACTTCATGGATCACCACTGTCAGTCATGTCAGATAGGGATCCTAAGTTTTTAGGCTATTTTTGGAGAACACTATGGAGAAAGATAGGAAAAAATGTTTCTCTATCATTTGCATATCACCCACAGTCTGATGGGAAGACAAAAGTCATGAATAGGTCCCTTGGAAACCTTTTAAGATGTCTCACACAAGAACACGGATCCATTTGGGATACTATCATAGCACAAGCATAATTCTCATTCAATGATTCAGTCAATAGGAGTACTGGTTTAACCCCATTCCAGATTGTGTATGGTACTCACCCTAAAGGGATATTGGAACTCGGGGATATCAAAGACATGGACAAAAGAAGTGCACTAGTAGAAGACTTTGTTGAAGTGATGAAGAACATACATGATCAAGTGCAGACCAAGCTGCAACATACAACTAAAAAGTACAAAGAACAGGCTGAAAAAAAGAGGAGAGACTTACAATTCAAAGTGGGAGATTTGTTGATGATTCACCTCAAGAAGGAGAGAATACCCAAAGATAAATACATAAAGCTTATGATGAAAAAGCTTGGCCCTTTCAAGATTCTGAAGAAATGTGGCAACAATGCATATAAGATTGATCTACCTTCTCACATTGGGCTATCACCTATTTTCAATGTTGCAAATATCTATGCTTACAAAGGAGGTGTTAGTACTGATGATCTTGCAGGTAATCTAGAGCCTCCTACACCCCAACCACTCAAGGACATGCCCCAAGAAACCTCTCCTGAGATTGAAAGCATCCTAGATAAGAGAGTGAACAAGAAAACTAGGAGAGGCACTTACTATGAGTACTTAGTCAAATGGAAAAACCAACCCATTGAATATGCTACTTGGATGACTCCTGAAGACATTCATAAGATAGGATATCCACTTGAAGACCTCCAAACTCAAGAGACTTGAGTTACTTTTTCCATGGGGAGTATGGTGCAGGGCACCTCCTGAAGTTCCTATTTTTTCTACTTAAGTGTTTGTAATAAGGTGAATCCTTTGGATCACCCTAGTGTGTGCATGTGTGGGTCTATTATGTAAGGTGAAGGACCCTAAGGTAAGTTATAAACCTATGGGTTCTGTGCATGTGTGGGTCTATTATGTAAGGTGAAGGACCCTAAGGTAAGTTATAAACCTATGGGTTCTTGAAACCATGTTAGACCATGTTAGTCCCTTTTGGAGATTTTTTGTTTAGTTATAAGTTTGTGTTTTAAGACCTTATGATAGGCTCTTGAAATGTTTTGGACCTATCCCACACCCTTGGAGGTTGGTAAGGTTGGCATTTTCTCAAATTAGCAATTTTGTCAAGTTTTGCCAAAAAGTTGTCTTTTTGCAAAATGTTGCTCGAAGAATGAAAACTCAACTGTAACTGACCACACAAAATTCTTTGAGTATCTGTAATTCCAAGATGATGGTATTATATGTTCTCATTCCTTCTAGGAAGGTTAGAGTTTCTTGTGTACTGAGCTTGATGTTCAGAGAAGGAAATATAAGAGTTTTCTGAGTCATTTAGACAGTGTACGACCTGGTACGGATTCATCTGGTGGATCCACTTGCAGAATTTTTTGATGCTTTGAGTTACTTCAACATTCCAGTTCATTTTATTTGTTTTTGTGAAGTTTCATAAGAGTTAGAGATTTTACTTTCTCACTGTCTGAGAAACCAAGGTTTATTGGGTCTGCTCCAAAGATGTGATCCTAACTTTGGATTTAACCAGTGGATCTGCTCGGCCACTTGGGGAATACAAGTTAGGATCATGCTCTTTAAGATTACTAATGATCAGAAGCTCAGTGTTAGTTCTATGATTTTTGAGACAAAGCCCTAGGCTAATTATCTCTATGCAGTAATTAGTCTGGTTCTTTAGTACAATCACATGCATGTGAACTATATGATTGGAAGGATCTAACTAATGGTGGTTCTAGACCATTTTGGGGTAGAGGAAAATATCTAAGCCCTTGTGTTCATTCTATGAACTCACCTTAGACCACTTTCTTAGTAATCCAAGCCTAACCTAGCTAATTAGGTTTGTGTACTTTGCAGGAGTTTAGTGGTGCAGGAGTGGAGTGAATTGCTAAGGCTTTGGTATGTTTCAAAACTCCATAAAGGGTTTCTAGAAACCTAATCATATTAGTTATATCCTTATGTATGTGAAAGTTATGTTTGAAAAACCCTCTAGATAGGGCTACAAGGAATTCTAGGACATTTAGTGTTTGACCATCCTTGGGTCTGCAAGACTAAATCCACTGGTGGATTCTCTACCCTTGGGGTCTAAACAAAGTCTTTCATCACCTAGGTTTGTTGGCCTAAGCCTCTGGTGAATTTTTCTACATCTTTAGCTTATTTTAGGGAAAGTGTCCCTAAAGGAGATATTGCAGAGATTTGGATCTTAGCTTGGAGAGCTAAGTTGCGATAGAAGAAGTGAGTTGACTAGGAAGACATTTTTGGAGTTGGGGTGTCTGACTAAGGAGTTTGAAGTGGTAACAAGAAGTGGGAGCCCATCTAGGTCTTCTTGCAGTGCTCTCTACATCACATATGATTTTAAAGAAAAAAAAAATTAGATATTTATTCAAGGAAATCCCTACAAGCCCTAATTGCCAATATTGTGAAATCTTGAATAAAACCCTCATCAACCATGCAAAAATATCCAAGATTTCCAAAACACAAAATTCATATAGAAATTTAAACAGGCACGAAGAAGATAGGACCAATTAAAAATTGAAAACGTTCAAAGGTTTTATAAACCCTACCTCAAATCAATGATTGAAATCAAAAAATGAAAAAGATCAACTTCAACCTGAAAACTCCAAAGATTTAAAACAAATTATTTAACTCTGAAAAACCTTTGAAATAAAGATCCCAAAAATTGCCAGAAAGACTCCTTCAACCTAATTGAATCCCCTAAACTGACAACTTCAAGCTATTAAAAGAGAAATAAAAAACCTAGGGTTTGAAAAAGTAAAAACCTAAAAATGGATCAAACACAACTTAAAATAATTTAAAAAGTCACTTTATTCAATTCAACTTCACTTCAGTTTGCACAATTGAACTTTATAATTAAAGGTAAAATTTAATTTATTAAATAAAGTGCACTCAAAATTGCATAATTGTATTTTGATTAAATTAATATTTTTGGCATAATTAAAATATGAAACTTTAAAATAAAAGTAAATTTCAAAGTATCACTTTATCTAATTATATATTTTTAATTAATTTTTAATTTAATATTAATTAAATCTTCAATTATTATTTTTAAACTTCATATTTAAATTATTTAATAAATATAGGTGTTTAATTAATTCTTCAGATGGAATCTTTTCTTCATCTGGCGGTGGTTTGGCGGAGCCCCATTCAAGCCCTAATTCTTCCTTTGTTCCTATCCAAGTGAGAAAATCCTTCAGATAAGTGTTGCTAGGGCTAGAGACCAATAAGGATGGTGCCAAGTTTGTCCACATGCGCCAAGACTCCAGTGATGATGAAGATGGAGGATTTGGACCAGGAGGTAAGGTTTCTACCGCCAAGCAACTTTTCATTTCTCCAGACTCTAATATGGTCAATGTAATTAAGGCAGAAAGGAGTAGGTTGTGTGATTCTGCAATTGTTTTGGCTGCTCATGACATTAGTAAACTACCCTCCTGTGTTTTCACGAACAACTAGCTTCATTCAGTTTGGAGTTCCAAACTTGGCTTTAAATTTTCACTTTGTAGGATGTTGAAAAAAGGTCTATTTATCATTATATTTCATGACCTTGTTAGTCAGAAAACTATAGTAGAAAGGAAATTTTGGACCATTGGTGCCTGCAATTTCTGTGACCTAAGTTGGTTAGATAGTGGAAATTTAGATTAAATCATGGCTCTGTCATGCCCAAGATGGATCACCATTAAACATATACCCCTGTTCCTCTAGAATGTCCTCTTAGAAGCCCTTGAATCTCTGGGAAGATTCATTCAGGTTGACCAGTCCAGCATCCTCCTCCCTCATATGGATGCCAAAATCCTGCTTTCTCTTAAACCGGGTATAGATATCCCTAATAGACTATTGTTTGAATTGGAAGGAGATTTATTCAATTGTGCGTTGGAATACCTAGGAGGCTTTAACTCATGCTTCCTATGAAAGAGGGACTTCCATAGGAGGAGGAATTTCCTCTCCTGGCCTCCACCTCTAAACATCATCCCCCACCAAAAATGAGCCTAGTCATCCTAAACACATGGTCCTGAGCACTGGCCCACCGACTCCTAATGGAGATTGCAATATTGATCCTCCTAATGTTCCTACCTCAGAAATTGTTCCTTTCACTCATGCTATTCCTAACCCTAACATATATTCTCTTGATGACCTATCATTATCACTTGGAATTGGAAAGGTGTCCCTTGATCTGCAAGGAAGCCAGATTGCATGGGAGATGGGGATAGAATTCCTCCAACTCCTAAGAATAGAAATAGAAGACATTCCAAAAATTCCCAGCAATTGGCCATGGACATGATTAGAAGAATTGATGGTCCCTTCAAAAAGAGGAGAGACAATATTAATGAGAAACTAGTGGACAAACCTTCCCCTCTTGGTAACCTCATCCATAATAGAGTGGATGAAAAGGGAGGATTAGATGGAATGATTGCAGAAGAAGGTAATGTTGGGGCTAAGGAGAGTGGTCAAGATGATATGGATACTATAGATGGATAGAATGAGATGAATGACATGTATCCTTCAATTAAGAGATCGCTCCATGACTATGACCTATTGGTCATCCCTGCCCCCCCCCCCCCCGACCCCCCTCTAGTTGTCCTCTCTCTGATCCTTTGGTCAAACCCTCCCTTTTACCCCTTCTAGTGTGGATTGTATCAACAAGAGGGAGAAGTTTCCTCTCAACCTCATTTACATGGTTCTACCCTCAAAGATGTTTTTAGTGAAAACGGTGTCAACAAAGACTGGGGCATAGTGTCATTTGTTGAGAGTCCTTAGGAAGAAGTACTCAAATATAGTAAAAATCAAGAGGAAACCCAGGATTGCAGAATGTCCATCTAGAACAAAAATCTCTATGGTGGAAGGTGACAAATCTGCTCCCAAGGAAGGTAAGAGAAAGAGAGGAAGACCTCCATGATCTAGAAATAAGAAACAGTCCAGGAATACACCAAGTAATTAACTCCCTAAATGCTACTCAATCTTTAGGAATTGTTTAGGATCCACCCCTTGACTTTAATGGATCTTAAAATTTCCTCTTGGAATGTTAGAGGACTGGAGTCCTCAAACAAAAAGTATATAGTTCAAAGATTCAAGAGAGTTAATAAGGAGTTTGATTTCTTGATGCTTCAAGAAGTTAAGGCAACTAAATTTACACTAGATGCCTCCCTAAAATGTATCTAGAGAGAGGCTACTTCCTTTTACACCTCACATAGTAGGGGAAAAGGAGGCATCTCCATCTTACTAAGTCCCTACTTGGATAAAATTGTTTTGAAATGGGGCACTTCACCATGCAACAGAGCAGTGTGGATTATCCTTGAAGACCATAAGAAAAAGTTTGGACTATGTTCAATTTATACCTCCAATGACTATAGGGAGAGAAAATATTTATGGAAATGGCTATTATAGCTAGAGGAAATCCCTTGGATTTTGGGAGGCGATTTCAATATGGTAACTAACACTCAAGACAAGATGGGGGGTATTAAATTAGAGTGGAAGGGTAGTGAAAAATTCTTCTAGAACAAGCTTCTAGGAAAACACAAGCTTATTGACCCACTCACTGGATGTAAAGATCATCATAAAGACATATGGTACACCTAGTGTAACTTCTATCAAGATAATAAAAGGATCTACTCTAGATTGGATAGTTTTTACTTTAACCACAAATTATTTAAATGTCAAAGAGATGAGATTGGTAGGGATGTCTGAGTTATCTCTGCATACACACTGTATGACCACCATCCCATTACTGTTAGACTTCTCTCCTATGGATCTACTACTAGAAGATGCCCTAGAAATAATACCTTTTGTCTCAACATATCCCTCATGGATGAACTTGGCATTGGCAATGTCATGTATATGATTAAATGGTACAATGATTCTATAGTTAAACATAACATTGTAAGAGATAGATGGGCACAAAACATTGTAAGATGGAGAACCCTATTCCAAACTGTTGGGGGTAAGAGGGAAAGAGATACTAGATGGGAAGAAGGTTCTCTTCAAGAAGAACTCTCTAAGATAGAATGTGATCTACAAAAGAACCCTTCCTTGAAAGAAGCCACCTTGAAAATGGTCAGTGCTAAAGATGAGCTCAGAAAGATACAAAATGAAAAGCTCAAAGGCATCAAGATCAGATCCAGAAGTAATTGGGTGGAGCATGGTGATAGAGGCTCAAAATTGTTTTTCAACCTTCTTAAGAAAAAAGAGGTCAGAGGCAGAATTGAGGAGAATTGGGTGGAGGGGAGTAAAATAGACAATCAATAGAGCATTCTCCAAACCTTTAAGAAATTCTACCAAACATTATTTACTTCTGAAAATGATGGAGCGGGGATGTCAGAGGCTAGGATCAAAATTAGGAAAGTGGTTCCCAATAAGTTTAGGGATGAGGATTAAATCCTACTCAGTAGACCTATCAGCATAGAAAGAAATCAATAGTGCCATATCCTAGATGGAAATGGATAAGTTCCCTGGGCCTGATGGGCTGCCTATAGAATTCTACAAAAGGAATTTAGCCTAGATTGTCCAAGACCTCTTAGATGTTTATAGAGAAGCCTTTTCTCATGGGACCTTGGAAGAGGATATTAATATTGGTCTTATTAAACTCATCCCTAAAGAGGGTGATAATTCCTTGATTAAGAACTGGAGACCTATCACACTCCTTAATGTCTCATATAAGATCTTAGCCAAAGTTTTCACAACCAAACTTAAAAATGTGTTCCCCAAAATTGTTGACTACAGCCAGACTGGGTTTGTGAAAGGAAAATTTATACTAGAAAACTTAGTGACATGCTAGGAAGCCATGGAATGGACTAGAGAAACTAATCAACAGACCTGTATGTTACTTATTGACTATGAGAAAGCATACGAGACAATAGAATGGGACTTCATATATTTGATGATGACTGCACTAGGTGTACCCAATGAATTTGTCAAAATGGTCCAAACCTTAATGAAGGTTGCCCTAGCAAGAGTGGAAGTGAATGGTGTTATATTAGAAAGCTTTGAATTAACTAGATCCATAAGGCAAGGATTATCACTTGCCTCTCCCCTCTTTTTGATTTCTGCTAAAGTATTTGGATACCTGATTTCAGATAACTCAATAATACCAAGAGTTAGGGGTGTCCAAATACCTGAGGATAAGGAGATAACCAACATACAATTTTTAGATGATACAACCCTATTACTAAGGTTGGAGGCAGGGAATCTAACCTTCTTTATGGATAATATCAATTTATTCTGCACAGTATCAAGAAGAAAAATCTCATTAGAGAAGTCCATCTTCCTAGGATGGACAGAGGAGCCCCCCAATTGGCTTTCTTGATGGAACTTCAGGTGGGAAGGACCAAACTACCAGATCAAATATCTTGGCATTCCATTCTCTATAACCCATATTTAAAGTCTATGTGGGAATGGGTAAAGAATAGAGTGGAAAATAAATTAGGCAAGTGGGATAGCCAATACCTCTCCATGTCTGGTAGAGTTCAAGTGTGCCAAAAAATTCTATCTTCCTATTCAATTTATTACCCCTCAGCTTGGCTTTTCTACCACTACCAGCTTAACTACCTCCAAAAAATTATCAGGGATTATCTGTGGTCTAATGGCAGAGGAAACAAAAAAGGACATGTAGTTAAAGGGGAATGGTGTACTGTAGGTAAGCAGTAGGGGGGATTAGGACTTAAAGATCTTAGAATCCAAGGGGTTTCTCTGGTCACTAAATGGATCATGAAAGTATTCGACGGAGAAGAGCCATGGAAAGACCTTATCAGAAGTAATATTTTGAGGGGGCATCCCAAGAAAGTAAGAAATTGTAAGAACTTAACAATAAATGATATCATAGAATGTGAGAATGATTTTAATTTCCAAGGTTCTACAGTTTTTAAGTCAATCTGGAAAGCATGGGATTCTGTCAGACATCTTATAACAGATAATAAGGTTATCCACTGTCATGATAAAATTTGTGGTAATATGTCTATTTGGTGGAGCCTTAGAATTAGAGAGAAGCCACTGGCACTTCTCCAAGGGTGTTCAGTTAAGAAGTAGAATGATAAAGGTATCTCTTGTCTAGAAGACATTTTCTAGAATGACTTGCTTTTAGAGTTAGAAGAATTGAAAAAAAAAATTTCCCTACCTAATTCACAATTTAGAACTTATTCTATTATAAGAGATCCTTGTAGAGATCTCTCCCTTCCTAAAGAGCTCTATGTTGATAGTGATTACCACCTCTAGTTCAGATGGATTGACGGTACCCGGCTTCCTAAACCTATCTCCAAGCAATTGTATGTGCTCCTTTCTAAGGATTGCTCCATTTTCCCCCACTTGAACTCCTGCTGGAACCTCAACCTTGAGCTTGAGGAATGGTCCAATTTTTTTTGTAATCTTTGGTCCTCCCTTGTTGAACCTATATTCAAGTGCTTCCTTTGGCATCTTCTCTTGCATAGGCTTCCTTTTAGGCTTCCTAGTGGTGAACCTAGCCTTTTCTCCTTCTGCAGTCTCCCTAAGTTTGTCAGCCATGTTTTCCTTATCTGCCTTCTTGCTCTTGAGATTTGTAAAATTTTCATCTTCCCTCAGCACTTTGAAGTCACTATTCTAGAAATCATTTCTGGTAAAATTAGAGGTTTGAATCAGTCCTTTAACAACTTTTTTGCTCTTCTTTCCTCCTTAATTATGTGGAATATTTGGAAATTGAGGAATGGTATTGCTTTTGGTGGTGCCTCCAGGAACCTTACTAAGTCTCTTAAGAGACTCATTTTTCATAGAATTATTGTGCAGGTTATAATGGTTATAAAGATAAAGAAAAAGAAGTTGGAGTATATATTCAAATATGGTATGGTTAGACTGGGCTCATGGGAGGTCTCTCATGGATACACTTGGATGCTAGAAACCAAGGATCTTGCCCCCTTCAGAGTTGTACTTCATAAATTCATGTTAGAAGTGAAAGACCTCAATAAGGCTAGAAGACAAGTGATCAATGTAGTCCTTATCACTGATATACCAGGACTTGATATCCCAGTTGTTGAGCCCCTGTTACATCCTTATGAGCAGCACATTAGGTAGGATGAAGTTCTCAGGTGGATGGAAGGAAAACAAGGTTGGATGGCATGGATACCCTATAGGGATGGTGATAACATATGATGATCTTCTGATACATAGTTTTCTCATGATATTTTTGTAATTACTTTAAACTTCGACAGTGATCCTTCTGCTCATATATTTCTATTTTAGATATTGACATTCAGGTGTAGTTTAGATGTATTTGTAGGAATGATATACAATCTACCGATCATATATGTCTAGCTCTCTTTTGGTAGATGGTATGAGCATGACACCTGAATGTAACAGTTTTTGTATGAATTAAAATCATATATCTTTAATAGAAAATTCTTTCTAATTAATTGTCTATATATTAATATTTTGACATTCTATAAGGTGTGATTAATTAACCTTTATAATTAACCCTTAATTATTATTTTACTGACGTCATGGAAAAATGCATCATTGACTTACATGAATGCATGCACACCGAAAGCTGACCAGTCATAATGTTGCAATCACAAGCATACTTAATAGGGTTCACGTCACATTGAAAAATTCAGATAGGGTAGTCAATCAGATACTTGTCCACACATAGGACATAATGTAGGTTTAGGATAAGGTTTTAGGCCTGAATGTATTCGGCATTACAAATAGAAATGGTAGAAGACGGGTGAGTATTACATACTCCCCCTAAAATTAGGCTTACTCCTGGAAGCCTACAATTACTAATATAGAATATTGAAAGCCAAAATCTACTATCTACAGATGTCAGAAAGAGAATCATACAAATCCCTACAACTATCATCGCAATCCCCTTGCGACCAAACCAAGCTTAGGAAGAAGTAATTCTACTAACAAAATCTCCTTAAACAACTACCATCCTTTAATAAGGAATCTCCCGAAGAGATTAATACAACCAAATATATATATA
>MU224737.1:8832772-8863166 GCA_018584345.1 Thuja plicata
TATATATATATATATATATATATATATATATACTAGGTGCTAAAGCACTACTAGAGAGGGTCTAGAAAGAAGGGTACACACGATCTAATAATCATTGTGAGGAGAGTATATAAGAATGAACATATGAATGTTGCATTTATGAAATCCACACTTCACACAAGAACTAATACAAACATTCCCTAATTATCCATTCCCACAAATGCATGCATAAACATTCATTAATATTTGTGATATAATTCTAGATAATACATAAAAAAGGTTTACATTTATCAATCATTCATCATTCAACAATTTTTAAATAAATCAAGAGCTTTATTTATTCAACATCATGGAAAACATCTAGAAAGTAATTATATAAAGTACACATTTGTATCTACATCCAAATGTAAATTTAAAAGTTCATGTAATCCTAGTTAATACGACACTCATACAAACATATATGATACACCATGCATTTCATTTTCACATACAAATATAGCACAATCTTCATGATGTCCTCCCTTACACATACTATTAAAGGTCCATAATGAACATGATAGAAACAACACTTATCACAAAACAAGGCCAACAATACCAAACATTCGGAATAGCCACCACAAAATTCAGAAATGAAAAACCTAAGTGAGGAAATCCCAAGTTCAACATTAAATCATAAAAATACCATGGTAATTTTAATAGTAAATCAAGTATGACTAGTGTCACAAAATAGATAGAAGAAAAGAGAATCAAGTGACTAGTCCAAGCATAATAAAGTTCAAAAAAAAATTCAATTCTATCCCACACAACACATGAACAAATCATCAATAACAAAATAAATTATCAATCATAAAATAATTTACATAACAGAGTGGCTAGTATCAACCACACTTATGGGAGTAACTGCTACTCAACACCCAGGAGTACAACTTCCTGGATGCATTAGACAATGTACCCAAACATAATAGATAGTCACTCTAGGGTAAGATGCATCTAATGAAAATGTAACTGATTAAATTTTGCAAAATACTATAAGTAGGCTATAATCTGTGATAGTGATCATTTGAATACAATTCATAATTTGACTTGGGACTTAGGTCCTTGACCCAATTGACCTACTTATGATGAAAGAAACACCTCAATCTTATAAATACATAGTAAATGATATTTTTTAAAAACAAATTACACAATGCATTTCAATGTAAATGAAAATAATATGAATTATTTCCCAATTTCATAATTAATCATATCCTTTCACATTTTATTACAACACTCACACAATACAGTATACAAAACTCAAATAGGATCCAAGCAGAATATGGTGTTATCTTAACTTATGTTTTTAGTTGCTTCCACATTTGTATTATTTAATGTTTACAAAAATTATTACATCAACTTAGTGTAAAGTTAGGTTAATTTTTCATGGGTTCCATGGTGGGGTGTTACAAGTTTTATTAGTGTTATTAGATTGTATAATATATGGATGAACAAACATAATATTTCTATTGAGAGATGGGCTCAATTTTTCAAAAGTTGGAAGGCTATGTTCCAAGTGGTGGGGAGGAAGAAAGAAAAAGGTAATAGAAGATTAGAGATTGAGCTACACAATAATCTTGTCCTTACTGAAGATTTCTACAAAATGACCCTACTTGTTTAGAGGCCAAGGCGTCTTTGGCTCAAGCCAAGGACTCCCTTAGGAAGCTGCAAAACCTGAAAATACAGGGAGCCAAGACAAGATTCAAGCTCAATTGGGTTAGTCATGGGGATAGAGGATCCAAGTACTTTTTTTAGATCCTTAAATATAAGGAAGCCAAAGAGAAGATTGAATGCCTCTGGGAAGATGGAAAGGATCTCAATAGTCAAGAGGATATTCTTTAGACCTTTGCCTCCTTTTATAGAAAACTATTTACTTCTGAGGATATTGGGCATGACATGCAAAGGGATAGGGTGAAGATTAGTATTATCATTCTGAATAAAGTCTCTAAGGAAGAGGCTGAACTTTTGGACAGACCAATAACAGTGGCAGAGATCAATTAAGTCATTTTGTCTTTGAGTAATGATAAGGCTCTAGGGCCTTATGGGATCCAAGTTGAATTTCACAAGGAGAATATTAGTTTGATTGGGGAGGAACCATCCCAAGTATATATAGAAGCTATTGAGATAATATCACTAGGAAGTTATATCAATAGTGGGCTCATTAAACTCATCCCAAAAGAGGGTGACAGGACTCTAATTAAAAACTGGAGACCTACACACTTCTCAATGTGTCATACAAGATATTGGAAAAAATACTGGCCTTAAGACTTGAAAATATTCTCCCCCATGTGATTAACCCAACTCAGACTAGCTTTTTCAAGGGCCGATATATTTTGGATAATTTTCTCACTTGCAGGGCGGCCATGGACTGGGCCAAAGAATCCAATCAATAATTGTGTATGATGTTTCTATATTTTGAAAAATCCCATGATATGATTGAGTGGAAATTCATTTTTATGCTATTAGAGAGCTTGGGATTCCCTAATCTATTTTTTCATATAATTCAAACTTTGATGAATGATGCCAGGGCATGGGTGGAGGTTAATGGTTCTAGTTCAAAACCCTTTGATCTCTCCAAATCTAGTATTCAAGGATGCTTGTTTTCTCCTACACTATTTTTAATTGGTTTTGATGCTCTTTTTTATCTTCTAAGAGACAACCACTCTCCCTTAGAGTGAAAGGAGTAGGGCTACCCAATGGGGAAGATCTTTCCAACATTTTATTTTATGATAATACATCTATACTTATTGAACAAGAAGAGAAAAAAAATTATAACCTACTGAATAAGTTAGATTCATTTTTTGTAGCCTCATGAAGTATATTTTCACTCCCCAAGTCTAGATTTTTGGGGTGGGATGAGCACCCCTCAAAGTGGTTCCTTAGATTCTCACTTTCTTTGGGGGGACCTAATCACCAAGTTGGGTACTTGGGCATTCCTTTCCTCGTAAGTCCATATTTGAAGGAGATGTGGGGGTATATTAAAGGTAAAATTGATAAAAATATTTGTAAGTGGAACACCCATTACCTATCCTTAGCTGGGAGATTCCAAGTATATTAGAAGATATTGTCCTCTTATACAATTTATTATGCTTCTTCTTGATTATTCAATCAAACTCAATTTAACTATATTAAAAAAAAATAGAGAGTTCCTCTGGTCAGATGGGAAGGGGCATAAAAAAGGCATGATGTTAACTTGAAGTGGTGCACTACGAGAAAGGAGGTAGGAGGTTTTGGTTTGAAGGATTTGAGGACTCGAGGGATAAATATTTTTGTCAAATGGATAGCCAAGGCTAACCAAGGTGAGGAACCATAGAAGACATTAGTTAGAAACAATAATTGCAATATTTGTCCCTACTAAAGGATCTTCAGGGAAAGGATTGCATATTAGTGACATCATGTATGGTAGCTTCTTAGCCAAAGTGGCAGGATCCAATGGTTTTAAGGCCATATGGAAAGTTTGGGAGAGCATCAGACAATTTGTAACTAATAATAATATCATTGATAAGGATAACTTGATTTATGGGGAGAGGTCTGGATGGTAGAACCTAAGACACGGTGACAAACCTTTAGTCATACTTCAAGGATTCTCTACTCAGAGCTAGGAAACAAAATTTATCAACCAATTTGATAATATCATACATGATGGTAAAATTGTAAGTTGGCATGAGGTATGGAAGAAATTTGATATCCCCCAATCACAATGGAGGTCATATTCAATATTGAAGGGGAAGTTTGTAGTAGGTTGTCTCTCTATAGGTATTGTGAGTGCATTGAAGATAGGATATCCTATCTCAAGTGGCTTGATGGAACCCCCCTCCCCAATACTAAAGACAAATATTTGTATAGACTCCTTAATGATAGCTAAATGATTTTTTAACATCTTAATACATGTTTGAACATAAATCTGAATACCTTGGACTAGAGTAAATCCCTAGTTGGGCTTTGGACTAGACCAATTGAACCCAAGAAGACTTTCTTCATGTGGATATTCCTCCTACATAAACTGTCAGTTAGAAAGCCTAATGAATGCCCCTTTTGTAAATGTTGTGAATCCATTCATTGTGTCTTTTTTTATTGCCATTTTTTCAAGGAAATATGAGGGATTTTTGGTTTATGCTTTCATAAGAAATTTAATACTCTCAACATTATATCTAGAAATTTCTTGAGCCTCAAAAAGAATTGCAATATTTTTTGTGTATAATATATGTTAAAATTCAATGATCTATTTGGAAAGTTATGTAATGATGATATTTTTATGGTAGAGCCAGGCACCTTACTGAGTCTCTATGGAGATTCATATTTCGTAGCATTGTTGTATAGGTTAAAGTGTTCTTGAAGATAGATAAGAAAAAGTTCTAGGACTTGCTATAAGGAGGAGTAGTGAGAATGTTTAGATGAGAAATTTCCCATGGATAGATATGGTCCAGGTCCACGGCAGAAATAACACCCTTTGAAAAAAATTTGAACAACTTTATGGTAGATTTGAATGAGTTGAGAGAGGAGTGGCAAGATAGAAAAATCAATTTATTGCAGTTCCATTAGCAGCTACACCTCCCACTGTCGTGCCACATTCTCAAGATTCTGATATCAATGATCACCCATACAGGAATTATGTTCAAGATGATAAAATTCTAAAATGGATGGAGAGACCTACAAGATGGTTATCATGGGTTGACAGGAAGCATAATGAAGTATAGTGATGCATTGAGTTGTTCCTTTTTATAATTTAGCATAATTGAAACTGGTATACTATGCAAAAATGTATAGCATATGATTAGGTGGAACTCTTAGTAGGCTATCCTCCTATTCAGAGACTAATATGTTCTTTTTTTTCTTCAACTGAACAGTCTTGTGAGATTTTGTAAGTTGCACAAATTATAATTAATAGAAAAAAATTACTTATTTAACTTTTTTTTCTATTTATTTTCTCAAATGCACATGCTTAAATAATTTATTTATTTACTTTTTGTTCTAATTATTTTCTCATGCACAGTAATTAAATCATTTCAATTATTTGATTAGTTAAGTCTTTTATAATTAAATAAATAATTTAACTATTCACATCCCTAACTGTATCTCTTTCTAAAATAAATAAAAAATTTATTTTATTGATTTTCTCCTCTCATGCATGTTATTAGAAAAAAATAATTATTTAATGCTAATATTATCTCCACTTTCACCTCTCAACTCTTATTCACTCTAAGTTTACTTGATTAATCAATTCTTCAATCTTCATTATACAGTTAATTATTTACTAGTTATAGCCACTTACATTCTCTTTATCAATTCACTTCAATTGATCTTTAATGTTTTTAACCAAATCACCATTTTTATCAATATCAAATAATCAACAAAAGAAACCTTCAATCATTAATCATTCAAACCCATAGTCTTTGAGCTTTCATGTGATCATGATTTCGAAATAGTGTAACATTGAATTCTGAGAGAAACATACTACACATCACAAAAGTTGAGAAGAGAAATGAAGTAAATTGATGCACCCTTTGAAGGTATAATTGATTGTTTATTTAATTCATTCTTGTTTGCATAGTACATACTCTATTTCCAAAATTTTGGATATGATGTGTTTCTACAGTTTGTGTTTTCTCATTTATGCTACACATTGTTTTTCATCCTCATCTTCACAATATCAACTAAATAAAATATGTCTCCAATATGTTGTCCTCTTTAAGACTAATTTCATCATTAATAAGAAACTGGCATGTGTTGAGCCAACCAATGTTGTCATGGTCTTTGACCAAGCCACAAAGAACGAAAAACCATAGTTCACCTTCGCTTATCCTACAAACTATTGCATGGAATAGATATCCATCATATAGTGCCTCTCTTTTTGAATTCATAGTTGGCATCCCTCTAGATGTAGTTATGGCATTATGTTTGTGGTGTGCCTCTGTGCAGTTGGATGAGAGCTCTTTTGTGATGCCTTGGTTCGGCTCTAGATGCCTTATTGTGGCTTTATGTGATTGATGGTTTTCACCTTATACTTCGAAGGATATATGCTTATATTTTATGTTTATGTTTGGCTCGTGTGGCATTGGCATCTTCATTGTGATCTAGACTATGTTGTTGCAATAGAAAGTTCCTTATTTCCTTGTCGAGGTGTGTGAGCCATTGAGAGGTTTCTTGTTGCACATTTGATTTGGGATGCTAGGCCTTTTGAGGCTATTGTTAAGATTTAGTATTGGCATTGTTAGATGCACCCGGTTGAAGCACATTCTATTTTTCTTACCGATATCTCTTTTGATGTAGATTATAGATTATACTTATGTTTTCTATGATGATCATGTTTGCATGATGATATCTAGTTTATTTTATATATGAGGATATTTTGATTATGTTTATATTGATGTGATTTTATGAGATTCATTGATGTTTGTATCAATGGTTATTGAGATATTTTTGGTTGATTAACTAATGTATGTGTCAGTGGTCATCCAAATTTTATGATTTACCATGTTTGGTTATTATTTGTTCAAGATTTATTTGATATATGATCTTAAATGTTATAAAATGTTGTTTAAATACTTTAATTTAAATGAAATTATTAATTAACATGTTTATTGAAGATTAAATATGAAATGAATAGTTTCATAACATTCAAATACATAAGAATGATTACATCGCTAAAATGTCCTTCCCTTAGTTTCATTTATGGATTATTATATATATGCTTTGGCTATATGTGCTTTGGAATATTATATGTGCTTTGGATATTTATATGTGAGTATTCCCTTAGTTTCATTTCTAGATTATTATTTATGTGTTTTGGCTATTTATATGTGAGTAGCTACACTTGATGTGTGACTGTTTTAGTGAACATTTACCAAACATTGACTCCACCTAGCTTCACAATTCTGAGAGCATCTTTATCCTTGATAGTGGCACCAGAGATAGTTACATTGGTTGTTTATGACATTTAGACAATACTGTCCCTGTATGGACGATGTATCCATAATTCAGTATTATACCTTTGGTTACCGTGTGGTAAAGTCCAGATCTCAAATACATGTTGTGGTAGACCAGTGAATGTCTATGCATTGTCAGTTGTTTGCAGTAGTCATGGTTGAGTAAATTATATTAAATGATGATTTATATGCTATGAGGTTATTTATTATTTACCAACAATTTATCGTAGTGTTATTCCATTTAATTGGAATTGATTAATTTAATCCATGTTAGGTTTTGTGGTTATTTAATTTATTTTAATTTGACCTTAAGTCTTTTGGATTTAATTGATTTTTAAATCATCCAAAAATCTCTTTTAGAAAATTGTTTTATATTTTTGAAGTAAAGTTTATTTCCTCACTTTTTAATTTTGAAAATGAGAAAAATTACAAAACCCTCTTACTCGTGGGAAATGACTCACTTGCGGAATTTTTTCGGGTATCAATTCATTGGATTCATGTCCCAATTGCTACGCTTTGCCAAGAAACTCATTCGATTTCATAGAGTTCATGAATTTCCTCCACGGTTTTGGTGTTTTATTAATTTTGAAGTAGGAAACCACATATCTCACTTTATTCTTTAATTTTTGACTTATTGCTTGTTCCATTTATTTTGTAGGATGAGATGTTGTTTATCCCCCATGTGTTTAATTCAATTTCATGCTCATTTGGGCTTTATTGCATCATATGTGTTTTTTTGGAATTTTGGAATGTGAATCCAAGTAATGTTATGCCGCCCATTTTTTTGTGTGACAGAAATGAGAATTTTATTTGAAAAGTGTGTTGTTGGGCACCGGGAAACCATTAGGTTTTCCCTGTTTTGCTTGAATCCAACTTTGAATTTTAGATTTTTTTCATGGTCATCAATGGTGGAAATAGCTTGGGACTAGTTTTTGTCCATTTGTATTTTGTAAAAAGTTGGAATTTTATGGGTTTTATGCATTTTTATAATGTGGGGTAATGAACTTTATATATGATATTTTTTTTGTGAAAGGATTTGGGTTTGTCCTCTCAGCTTTATGGTCATTTAAGTGTACCTTTGCATGATTGTTCCTTATCACCTTGCAATTTGAATTAGTGATTTTTATTCCTTTGTGAGTGAATTTTTTGCCTTGAGTTATAAAGTGCACCTTGGGATAATTTAGGGATCCATACTCTTGGCCATGGTTCCAATTGAGTGTGTGTGATTCATGTTACCTTTGTTGCATGATGGGTTATGATATGGTTGATATGTCATTTTGGGAAATATTATACTATTGATCTCCCTTTTGTGGAATTATGCTTAAGAGATTTATATTTTATTTTTGGTTGTGAGATACATCTTGGATCATATAGGGATATTGGTATCCTGTGTGCATTGTTATGTCAGACCATCTTGGGATCCATGCTCTTGGTGATGAGGTCAACAGAGTGTTCTTGTGCACTAACTTATTGCCTTGGTTTATTCAATTTTTATCACATTGTTTGAGTTGCAATCTTGGTTTTCATTGATTTTGGTGTTTGAGACCGTATCCTGAGCCTAGTTGAGTTATGCCTATTTGATTATATCTTTGAGAGAACCGCTCTTGGTTTGACACTAATTGATTTTTTCTCGTATCCCAATGGAACATATGACCTTTGAGTCTTTTTATTGCCTCGTTCTTGTTGAATTTGTGCATTTCCTTTATTTATTTGCTTTCCTTTATACTTGAGTTGAGATTGCATTTGGTATTTGGATGTATAGTGTTTGCGACCGCATCCTTAGCATAATTGAGTTATAATAATTGATGGGATCTTGAGAGACCCATGCTATTGGTTAGAGACCAGTTGAGCTTACCATGCTTCACCATGGTTTTATAAATTTTGATTCATTTATTGTGTTGGTATGATAGTGCTTCATTGTTGTAATGAGGGGATAATGTTGGTGTCTGAGTAGTGGAGTGGAGTGGCTCTCCACAACAGATTGGGGCACAAATGGGTCTCCAAGGTATCCAATGGGGAGTTCTTAATAAAGTGATATCTAAATAATGAATGGGGTAAAAAATTATAACAATATTTATATAAAGACTATCTAGTCATCTTGAGGACATTGATCGAAGGAATGTCTTTGTGTATTCATCTTGAGGATGTTGATCAAAGGCATAGTGTTTGGTTGTTTGAGGACATTGATCAAAGATACGGTATCTAGCCATCTACAAATGTTGATGAAAGATATGGTATCCATCCATCTACAGATGTTGATCAAAGATACAACTTAGTTTATCCTTCTGTAGACATTGATCAAACGTTTAGTGGAGCCTCATTGTTTGAGAATGATTGCTTGAATCTGAATGGACCATCATGTGTCATGTGACGAGACTCCCACTCTTGAGTCCCTGTATCAACCATTGTTAGGTTTGAGTAGTAACCCTAGAATATTAACTTTGTAGCTTAGAGTATGTGAGTTGTATTGGATGATGTCATGTCTTCTAAATTATATGCATCTTTATGGTGTGTGTGTGTGTGTGTGTGTGTGTGGGCGCGCCTACTTCCATTGTGTGCTTTATGATTTCTTATGTTGTGTGACTATCTTTGCAAGCATGTTGGGATGGGCCTGAGGGTGCCACATGGTTGGGTGGTATGACGCATCACTATTGGTGATAGCATATGAGCGGTGGACCAGATTCAGTGGCATAGTATTGAGCATGATGTTCTCATCTCTATCCTTATGTATTTACTTGCAATAATTGTGCTTTTATGTTATCACGTTTAGTTTATTAGTATATTTTCATTTATATTGATCATATTGAGTGATTTTAGCCTTGATTATTAGTATATTTTCATTTATATTGATCATATTGAGTGGAAGTTACCTTTATTTGGTTATATGTTGGTATCGGCGTTAAGTTTTTTATTGTTTTTCCTAGTTTTGGGTGTTAATGTAAAAAAATTATATTTTTATGCGCATTCATCCAAATCTCGTGTGCATTCATTGTTTTTTTCTATGCACTTATTTCCTATTCTTGAGCATTCATGATAGGTTGATGTTGCCCTAGATCTAGGTAAAAGTAAGTTGGAGTTTTAGACTCTTTATTCTCTTTATGATTTTGATGTATTCAAAGTCCTTTATGATCATGTTATGTTCATATTTTATTTGGTACTCAAATGAATCTTGTCTAGTAAGATTCTAAGGATGGACCTAGTCTCCTCAACTGCTAGTTGTGAGATATTGTTTGGCTTGGTCCCGTGTAGCTAGTTGGATGTTGTCCAAGATCTCATGACACAAAATATGGAACATGTCTATTATATTTCTATGGCATATTTTGGGTTGTCATGGAACCCTTGGGAGCATGTGAATACTTCCACTTATATGTGAACATGCGGAAATAATTGTATTGTTTCATTCTTTCTTATGAATTGTATGTTATGTTTATGCACTTATGCAGTTAATGCTTATGTTATTGTTAAAAAAAAACAATTCATGTATTAGCCTATGTCATGACGGTTCCTTGGCGAGGCATTACATCTAGTATAAGAGCTCATGTTACGGCATCCAGATCTTTGGTTATATGTTACCCATAAAGTTGATGTTCACATAACTCTGTATGTGTTGTGTCAGAATTTAGTGGTATCTTGTTCCTCAGGCGCTAACATGTGGCATTTTCAAGAGTTCAAGAGGAATCTATCTAAGTAACATGTGGTAAAGGAAGAGTACCTCCTAGATCTTGCATCTATTAGAGGGGGTAATACCCCTACATGAGAACCTCTTGGGAGGGCTATGGATCAATTAATAGTGTGTTTATCTTAGCTATGAGTGTTTGGAGTGTGGAAAACATGAAGTGTTTCCATTTGATATAGCATGATAGCTTATATGTATATATATTGATTCTTGGTTGCATTGGGTGTTTAGTAGCCCTTGTGTGGCTCATTTCTTTGGTGACCATTTTGGGATAGGGTGATTGATTGGTATCTATGTATTTCTTTGAGTACCTATTGATTCGGTCCTAATGGATCATGGTGCACTACATTATGTCATTTTTGCATTAAATGTGAAGTAAATTGAATTGATTCGTGTTTATTATATGTGTATATTGTAGAAATTTCACTGAAAAACTTATTTTTATTTGAAAAGTGATAGTAATGCACCATTGTATTTATAAAAGGAAATGTTCTTAAGTTAAGAGGAGTGAAATCATCATAATATGTCGTTAGGGTTAATGACCAATGTCACCAAATTGCAAGGCTGTCATGATCTTTTGAAAATCATATTTTTTATTATTGTGTAGCATTATGTGGAAATTGTTCAATTCATTGGTATGATGTGTATCAAGCATTATGTTCTTATGTAGCATTGTATCTGTTGAGCATTTTTTTGACACAAGCCAACTTGCTAGGATCTCAAAAATTTGATTTCCTCTCATGAAAGAATAACGGGGTTATTCCCAAGATTCTCCAGGTTCGGGTCACAACCTGCTTGGTTACTCAGTTGAAGATAAATGTGATTGTTTACAAGGAGGCCTTTTCTGGTTTGTTCAAGACATCAAACTGAAAAAAACTTTAGTGCTTTTTTGGTATTCTCCATTTTAACAAAATGGGGGTTCGATAAACAAAATGCAATTTTGTATTTTTCGAGATGTTAGATTTTCATAATTAAAAGACAGAAGAGGGTAGATAGTAGAGTAACTAGAAATAAGAAAATGACTGAAAATGAATTCCTACAGACATAAACCATTATAAACCCTTCCTTGTGAATTGAATGATGGGAGAGATTTGGAGTGAAACCCGCGAAGCATAAATCAGACCAAGTCACAATTCACTACCCCATGGATGCAAGAGTTTGGAGAGAAGACATATTCACTCATGCAAGATATTCAAAATCAATCAAATTGTGAAGCCACCAAGATGTGCGCACCCACGAGACAGATTTATCGTTAAGACCAAAGATGATCTCTTCCACGCATTCGTCACAACAAGGTAAAGTAAACAACAACAAACTCCAACTAAAAGAAACGTGAATTCGAAGCACAATAAACAAGAGGCTCTCTAAAAATAATGAATAATGCAAGCATACATTCAATAATTTCACATAGGCAGTAGCAATTCACACACCACGGATGAAGCACCAAATTTATGTATTTATTGCATTAAGAATCTGACCCTTTACATTGATTTGTGATTACAATATATAGAATTTGATCCACAACTCTGAATTCTGAATTTAGGGCATCAGAGAGAAAAATAAATTAAACTAAAACTTTTCTAAAAGGAAACTACTCTTAAATGATACTAGATAACTTTCATGGATCCATGAATCCATTTACAATCAGTTTGCCCACGCAAGGAGGGTCAAACTCGCCAAGAAGTAAGAGAAAAGGAGGGTTTATTTTGAAAACTTGGAGTCTTCTTCTTGTTTCTTGGAGTCTTTCTTGGAATATTCATCCAGAAGCTCTTATGGTAGTGGAGACTAATAGGAGACCCTTAGTCCCTTCAAAATGAACTCAAGTTAACCATCAATTTGATCTAGAGTTCAACTGGTGTGCAAAAATGTGATCTCGCTAGAAACACCCAATTTTCCAGACCCCAACCTCTACTCTGAAACTTTTAGTGTCAAAAAACTTCTAAGTGTTTAACATCAAAACTCTGGTCCAAAGTTCGGACTTGTCGAAGGCCGAAAAGGATGAAATATCTAGAAGGCTGAAAGACTGAAAACCCAGAGGGCCAAAAGTTTGGAAGGCCAAAAGCCCAAAAAAGTGGAGGGCCCGAAGGCCAAAAACTATCCTGCATGTCGGGCCAAAAGGTCGAAAGGCCGAAATACTGAACTCTGCCTTAGGGAATTTTGTCCAGTTGTTTGGAGATTTCTTCTTTAGAATGTTTCAATGGTCCAAGGGGTCAGTTCGGGAATATTTCTTTGCGTACAACCCGGAGCCTTTGTATGACCTCCTGAACTTCCTCGTAGTTTATCTTCTTTCTTTTTACCCTGTTGATCTTCCATTCTTGCTTCTCCTTGAAGGTAGTTAGTTCGGCAGTAAAGAACTGGATCTCCTCTACGTGGTTTGTCATATTCATCATTTCTTCTTTTGAATAAAATAATTGTTGCAGGGCTTCCTTGGTCCCTACACTTGCCATGATGTCCTTGAATTGTTGGACCACTACTTTAGATGGCCGTAAGACATGTTTAGCTTCATCCCAGTATAAATCAAGGATGATCCCTATGAACAAGATATCTATTTCTTCCACCCATTCCATGACCTCTTTCTGCTTATCCAGTATGGAAGCTTGACATTTTTCATAAATGTGAATTATCTTGATTATGTGCTTGATTCATGTCTCAAAATTGTCCAACTCCTCACCTTCATATATCTTCACTAGGACCTGGAAGTGCTATTTTTTGATGATCTATAAATCCTAGAGGGCGGCTCGCCATTTGCTTGTCTCAGACTCCAGGCCACCCTCATCTGTCATCAAATCAATCAAATTTTTAGCCTCTATTAGAATAACCCTATAAGGTTTGAATATTTGCTTGATAGCACCTTCCCCGTACTGCTCAAAGTCTTCCTTCCAATCTGCACTTGCTTTGATGAAGGATGGGGTTAAACCTGCCAGCAAGTCTGGAGTGTTTCTTTTATCCAACACTGCCTGTAATGAAGCCTCTGGGTAGTTGGGGTCAATGGGACCAACTATTTTTTGAATGAACCTTTTCAAGGCTTCATTCTATTCTGTCAAGGTTTTTATAGTCTCTTCATCCTTAGTCATGAAACTAAGATCGTGTTTGAGCCCTAAGGCTGCTAGCGTCTTTCTACCTTCCCTGGTAGGTTCCCACAAATCTACCTCCTTAACTGTATAGTCTTCTGAAGTATTTTGGGCTTGAGAGGTGCTGGTGGATGGGACTGCAATCTGTGCCTTCCAGTGCCCCCTAGTGTCCTAAGTGACATAGGACATTTTCTGGGCTGGTAATATGATTTTTGCCTGATGAAAGGCTTGCCCCAAGGAAACTATATACATATTTTCCCCTTCATCCTCATCTGAATAGGTTCTTCTCCTTGATTGGATTTCTTTAGTAAACCATGTAGGCCTACTAGATGCAGTGACCGACTCATATGGGGTAACTTGAAGAACTGAATCTAAATTTTGGGACACTGCAGTCACCTCTTTGTCTGGCCCCTCTTCTTGTTCCTATCTTTGTTCCCCTTCATCCCCTTCTCCTCGGTGTTCTTCTTCCTCTTCCCTTTCCTCTTCTGCCTTGTCTCCTTCTTGCATTGCCTCATCTTGTTTTCCTTGGCATTTGTCTTCCTCTCTTGAGGAACCAACCAAGGCTTCAGTATTGAGACTAGTCATGACCTTGAAGGTGGTTTCAAAAAGTGGCACAACCTATATGGTTGCTGATCCTCTAGGGGTCATGATGTGGCAAGTCAAAGGGCTTGATGATGGTGGAGTAGGTGTTGGGATATTTGGGATCGGAAGTGGAAGAGTAGTTGGTGGAGTTTGGAGAAATTGTGGTGGAGTAGGAATAGGAGGTGGAACAATAGTTGGTGGAGAAAGAATGTGAAGGGGCGTTGTAACAATAATAGTCTCTATTGTGGGCTCATTTCTAGGCACATCTTGGGCGGGTGGGGCTTCTTCATTCCTGAACCCTTGATCTGTTTTAGAGCTCTCTCCCACAATAGGTATATTTGGATTTGGGTTGGTAAATTAAGTGGGAGGTGGAGCTAGGTTTACCTGTGGTTAGAAAAGAGAAGAGTCGCCTACTTCATATCCAATTGCATAACCTGGCGTGTCCTAGCCTGGGTCCGAGAAACCTTCCAGATCCTCAAAGTCTGACATTTGTAACTCATCTGATCCCGGAGCATCCAAGGGATTATCTTTCTCTTGAGGATCCTCTTGGTGTTTCCTACTAGTCTCCTTCTCTCTCCTTTTATGAGACCTTGTCCTTTTGACTAGAGGGACCTCTTCCTCTTCCTCTCCTTGTGGGTCTTCCTCTACGGTTTCTAATTGTGGAGATGCAGAAGCCTTCTTCCACTTATATGTCTTCTTCCCCTTTCTGGTGGCAAGAGGAGATTGTCCAGAAGTAGAGGGTCCTTCATTCGGTGGAACTTGTGTTGGCCCTGTGGGAGGATCTATTTGTCTGCTCATTCTTGTCTTAGGAGCCTTGGGCCTTGGGTTTGACCCATACTCTACTGCACATTCATGGCCGTATACAGTGCTTGGCTTCTGTGGCGTTGCCTTCTTGTATTGCGGCAATGTACTCTTCTCTCCATGTTGTCTATCCGCTAGCTTGGGTGGATCCATCAATGTTTTCATGGGTATTGGGCTCATCTTGTAGGGCCTCTTAGTCCATTCCTGCATTTTTCTCATCACATGCCTTTCCAAGAAATCAATATCATCATTTTCCTCCTTATCAATCTCTGCATTCACGATGGGCCTGTCATATATCTTGTCATTTGTGTAAATTGCCTCCAAGACTTCTTCTGAGTCATACTCCCAAACTTTTGTGGGAATAAGAGTCTTTAAGACTTCCTTTTTCAAGGTAAGGGTCATTCTACAATAATCCCAGATTCTGACCTCGTGATCATCTACACAGTTCATCTAGTGATCCTCCAAGTGTGGTTTGTGAATGTAGAATTTACCAATAATGTGGTTGTAAGTGTCAATAGGGTCAAAACGAGGCCTCACTATCTTGTAAAGCTACAGGGGACAGTCGTCCCATTCAAAAGACAAATATTTACAAACCTTCATATCCTGTAGGGTATATGGTCCCAATGAGATGGTAAAATCCCAGCAGTGCTTCTTCTTGTGCTTTATGTGTTTATATGCATCTGTGAGTTGCTTGGCCATCTCCAAAATGATTATCTAGTCGGATGGATATCTGGGAAACTTCTTTGGATTCATAGTTGATCCCTCTATCTGAATGTATGTGAAGGTTCTGAATTGTATGTAATAGGCACCTATATCCCTCACCTTGGCGGTCACTTCTACTGACATCCTTTTTGCAAAATCACTCTCAATAGATCAGATGATTGCAAAAATGAAGGCATCATTGACTATCTGGGAGTCAAGGCTATCTTCTGACATTTTTTCCCTTTTCTATAATTGGGGGTATATGATGTGAGGCCATGCATTGGGATCATTTAGGCTTCCTCTCTTCATGAAAACTGGGTAATCTGCCCTTGCTGCCAGTAGGTACACCACGTAATTACTCATATAAAACTTAGGGTCGTGTTTTACTACCACCAGCTATTCATCCAACTTGTCGCTAATGATGGTTCCCCAGTCAAACCTAGAGTTGCGGCCCTTGAGTCTTTCTATCAGGAGAATCATCCAATTCTCTAGTTGGAATGATTGCGGTAACCCATATACTTGGCTTATCATTGTTATGGCTGCCTTGATATCATCTTTCATGTATCCTCTCCTTAAGTCTATTTTTTTCAACTTATTTTTGGGGAGAGGTTGCTCGAGGTAGTGGTTATTGACTATTTCATAAGCTTC
Source organism: Thuja plicata (assembly GCA_018584345.1). Classification (NCBI taxonomy): domain Eukaryota; kingdom Viridiplantae; phylum Streptophyta; class Pinopsida; order Cupressales; family Cupressaceae; genus Thuja; species Thuja plicata. The sequence continues at coordinate 8,849,191 of MU224737.1, forward strand.
TTCTCCTTTGTTTCTAAACGACAAGTTTCCCTTCTCTATGAAAAAATCATAAAACTTTTCTACGCCTTTGTGGAGGTGGAAAACATCCTTTATGACATTTGGCCTAATATCTAATACCATTGGGCCTTCTGTATTCTAAACCAGCCTTTTGTCGTAGTCATAATGGTTTGCTAGGGTCATGATTAGTTCAGGTGAGGACATGGCCACTGGGTGTGTTGTTGTGCTGACTAGTCCTGCTAATACTAGGGAGGTACAATCATCTAATCTCCTAACTAGTTGGACACACCTTGTTAGGAATTCATCCCAATCAACATTCCTGATATCAGTTTCAGTGATTTCAATATGCTTGTTGCCAATTTTGGAAGGGGGAGTGTTCCCCTTGTACAAGTACTTCATGGGTTAAGCAGTCTTTTTCTCAGGCATTCCTATAATGAAACATGCAAGTATTAGTATCTTATTTGAAGAACAAACTGAAAGAAGCTGACTAAACTAAGAAAATAGAGAAAAAACTCTCTAAGTAGCCAGGAATGCAGGTTTTTTGCATTTTTGGCCCTTTCAGGGTTTTGGGCGCTGAAAACAACTTCGGAGGCCGAAAAGACCAAAAGTTTGAAAAGCCATTATTGAAGAGCGAGTTTCATCAGACCTTTCGGTATCTAAAAATGCAAAATCGTGATGCTCGAAGACCCGGGCTTTTGGGGGTTCAGACTTGTCAAAATTTTGGGCCTTTCGGAGGTCCAAAACACCGAAAAGGCCAAATCTCCGAAAGCATGAGGATTGAGATAGGCCTTTCGAGGATACGAACCTGTCAAAATTTTGGACCTTTCAGAGGTGCAGAATGCCAAAAAGACCAAATCTATGAGATGATGAGACTACAACTTGACCTGGTTTTCAACCTTTCAGAGGCCGAAAACCTATAATAAAGATCGCGACTGAAAAATGAAAACCTGAACACAGAAAACTGAAAGGGAACACACTCGACCTGACAAGGAGGGACTTCCTTGCTAGATGATGGTGCCAAGGGCCCTAAGAGACCAGAGGAAAGGGAAACCTACACGCCCTAGGTCAGATAAGCACCAAGCGAAAAAACCCTAAAACCTAAACCATGAAGAGGGAAGAAAACAAAACAAAACCACAAGACATAAAAGAGAAGAAACCTACCTTGTAGGAGCTGGGAGCAGGGGAAGATGACACAACGGAGCTTGGAGGCGCAGGGCGGTCAATCTTAAGGATCAAGGTGAAAATGGAAAAGTCATGAGCTCTCAAGGAGTTCAGAGTTGAAAATGCGAAGTGACTTCAAATTAGGGCCCTTTTACAACTTATAATTTAATGTGGGCCCTACGTCAGCACTTTCGGTGCTTTTGGGGTCCGAAACACTGAAAGTCTGGAGGTAGACACCTTCAACCTTTCGGTATTTTTGGAGGCTGAAAAAACCAAAAGGGTCAACTTTCAGCCTTTCAGCCATTTTGGTATTTCAGAATACCATGGTCTTCCAAAATGCCGAAAGGCCAAAAAAGGGTATTTTTCCTTGTTTTATCATGCTGACACCCGTTCTTCTGAGACTGACCGAGCGAGGACTAAAGGGGGAAAACAAGACCAAAAGGCCAAAAGGAAAAAAAAAAAGGGGGATCCCCATGGTCAGAGGACCAAAAATGGAGTGTGTGTTGTGGACCCACAACAAATAGCCCCGACAAAAGGAGGAATGACCAAGGAATTTCTTCATCATCAATACTCTTCTGGAATGTGGCTTTATAGTAGAACGAAACCAAGAGGTATTTGATGTTGACAATCTTTAAATGACTTCCAATCTGAGTTTTTTTGCTGGTTTCTCAACGTGTGTTCATGTGTATTCATTTCTTAACCCTTGATTGCGGTAACCGAAATATTTACCAACTACTCCCAGCCTTTGCCAAGTAGACTAGGGTTTCCCGGAAAGAGCTTTGCTGCTAGTCAGGCCTTCATAGCCCCGAAAATGTTTTCCCCAAATCCCAAGTATAACCTTTCTCTACTACTGGTCAGGCATTCATATCCCCGGTAGAGGTTTTCATAGTCACCCAAGTCCATTCTATCTGCTAGGCTATAGCTTTATTTCTTTTTTGAGAGTTCTATCTTTTGGACAGTCATTTTATTTCTTCACTATGCTTTTGAAATGTGTTAAGCCTCAGATGTTTGTGTACTCCATGTATTCAGTTCCATAGCAATGAAATTATTGTTTCATATTTAATTTGATTCGGGAAACGATTAGGCTGTGCCACCCGGATTACACACTTGTGGCCTCTTTGGGACACTTTTCTTTTCATGTGCTTCTCGTCCTCTCTCTTCAGCTATTTCTTTTTTTCTTTTCTACTACCTTTGCATTCATTCAGACTTGGGTTCTAGGATTGGTGGGTACCCAAATCTACGCACGCACGCTGGTTTCAACAAACAAATGCTCAAGGAACCAATGCTCTCAGGAATCATCTCTTAGTGTGTTTTGTGATCAAGATGACCAAGCATTGAACTTCTTCTTGTCTATCAATGATAATTATCACTACTTTTCCTTTTGGGAGTGTCCTTCATGTTACACGTATCTTTGGAGAATTTGACTAAGAAATACCTCTTCTCCGATCTACAGACTACCTTGGAATAGATCCAAAACACACTGACCCAAAATGACAAATGAGCCCCGACAAAAGGAAAAAACACCTCAAACGGAAGAAAGGACTGACGGCGAGGGTGACCCAAAAAAAATGAAAAAGTAATAAAACAAAGAAGAAAAAAGGGACTATGGTATAAGGGACGAAAGGAAACCCCGCTTAGGATCCAAAGTAATGTTTGAGGAATTTCCTATTGACTAGAAATGGGGTCAAGTCTCCTTTCAAAGTGCTGATCCTAAAAGTGTTCTCCCCTAGGATCTTTGATATCTAGTAAGGGCCTTTCCATAGTCTTTGGAACTTGGTGTGGCTGTCCGGCTTTTCTTTTGCCTTATCCCACATGAGGAAAAGATCAGAGATCCTGAAGGCTTTAATGATAGCTCTCTTGTCGAACCACCTCTTGACTATGGCTTGATGCTTTGATACATGCTCTAGAGCCGATGCTCGCTTCTCCTCTAGGTTAAGGATATTCATGAGCCAGACTTGTACTCGATCTTCTCCAGCCACATATTGGTCCATGAATCTGAGGACTAGGATCTTTAAGTTCATAGGGAAGACCGATTGTAAGCCATAGACCAGCTGGTATAGAGACATCCCCAGGGAATTTTTGATCCTTACGTAATTAGTCCACAAATCGTATTTCAATTGTGTGTGCCAATCCCTGGGGTTTTCATCCAGGAGGTGTTTGATCACTGTCATTAAGTTCTTGTTTGTAGACTTTGCTGCTCCATTGCCTTGTGGATAACAATTTGAAGAGAACTTGAGGATTACCTAGTTCTCAAAGGCCCATTGCGTGAGTGAGGCAAAAGAAAAAGAGGGAGCATTGTCACATACTAGATAAAATGGCATCCCAAACCTGGTTATGATGCCCTCCTTCAAGAATTTGGTTACGACCTCTATAGTACAATTCTTCAGTGCTTGAGCCTCCGTCCAGCGTGTGTAGTAGTCAGTAGCTATCAAAATGAACTTGTGTCCTGCAGATGAAGGGGGGTTAATCATTCCAACAAAATCCAAGCCCCATTGGGCAAATAGGTGTACCTCATATACTGGTTGTAGGGGCATTGCGGGGTTTCTCTCTCGAGTTGTGTTGGTTTGGCAAGTGTGGTAAGACCTCACATGTTCACTGGTGTCTCTGAATATTGTAGGCCAGAAATATCCTGCCCTTAAGATTTGGTGAGCAGTTGCATCAACTGATCCATGTCCCGTTGTGTATTTGTCATGGAAATATTCTAGGATTTTCTTTGCCTCGAGTCTTTCCAAGCACCTTAGGTATAGGCCCTCATAATTGCATTTATACAGTTGTCCATTCTTCAACATGTAGGAGCTACTTTTGATTTTCAAGGCTCTACTCTGGGAACCACTCATTTCCTCTAGGCAATGGTTTTGTAGCAGATAATACACTATGTCTTTGTATCATACATCACTGATCACACCTTGATCGGTGTAGGTTTGGTAGACCATACCTTCTTCAATCTCAAAGATCAGCTTCATCGGGCCTTGGCCTCTCACTAGTTTCATTGGTTGGATTTCAAGGTCAAACTCTTGGAGGATTGCCATCCATTTTCCTCTCCGCTCTCCCAGCTCGTTCTGCATCAAAAGGGACTTTACGACTACGTCTGGATCTACCCCAATGACTTTACTTCTCAAGATGTAATGTCTAAAAATTTTTACCGCTTTGATGAGAGTGAACGATTGTTTATCCAAGTTTGGGTATCTGAGCTCAGCATTTTTGAAAGGGAAACTCATGAAAGCTATGGGTCTCTCATCTTCACTATTCTTCTTCTATGTGAGGATTCTTGCACATGAGTGCTCAGATGGAAAAGAGTAAACCTTAAAAGGGATAGTGTATTCTGGGATGACTAGGACCGCTACCATGGTGATGGCATGTTTAATCTCTTCAAAGGATTTCTTGGCTAGGAGATCCCATTCAATCTTGGCGTCTTTCGTGAGCATGTCATTCAATGGTTTTACTATCTCTATGAAACCGCTAATGAACTTCCTTATGAAGTTGATCTTCCTGAAGAAATATTTCAGTTCTTTGCAGCTGTACGGTGGCTTCAAATTTAGAATAGCCTCTACCCTTTTAGGATCTATGGCTATCCCCTTCTCGGAGATGATATGTCCCAAGAGTTTGCCTTCAGTTACCCCAAACACACATTTCTTGGGATTGAGGGAAATCTTGAATTCCATGCATCTGTGAAGACATTTTCTGAGGTCATTTAAGTGGTCAGCTCTTTGTTTTGAGAAAAATATAAAATCATCCATATAGATTATAATTAACCTCCCAAATAGTCCCTTGAAAGCTATGTCCATTGCCCTCTAAAAAGTGGCCCCGACGTTAATCAGTCTCAAAGGCATCCGGTGGTAGGCAAAGGTTCCCCATTTGGTTGCGAATGCCATTTTCAGCCTGTCCTCCTCCTGCACCATCACCTGGTTGCAACCTGAGTAACCATCCAAAAATGACATCATTTGAGACCCAATGACCTTTTTCAATACTTTGTCAAGAGACGGGAGCGGGTAATTGTCCTTATGAGAATATTTGTTGAGGTTCTGGAAATCCACGCACAATCTAATCTCTCTAATTTTCTTTCTTATGGGTACCAGGTTTGCAACCGACATAGAATGCTGGATTGGAAAGATGATTCTAGCATCAAGCAACTTTTGAACTTCCTTTTGAATTAAGGGTTCCATAGTAGGGTTCACAGGCCTCTATTGTTACTGCAGTCTTGTCGCTGTCAAAAATCCTCTCTGGTTCTACTATCCCTTTGGGTATGGAGTTAGTCCTCATATTTATAACACCTTGATCATCAAGAGCTTTGGGTTCAATGACTTCTTCACCTTCCTTTTCCTCATCTATGATCTATTTTTCACACACACTCAAACACGTGATAAACTCCAAGATGTGTTGATCATCTTGGAAGACTTGAAAGTTAGTGACGCTGTCTGGAATGGTTGGGGCCACAACAAGTTCAACTGAGAATTTATTTATCTTGGATTTCTCCATTGGATTTAATGAACTAGCCAACATGGCTAAGGCTTTGGCAACAAAATTTCTTCTTCTTGGGATGGTTTTGATGTCAAAAGCGTCAAATTCATTGATCAGGTCCCGTGCTCTATTTCGATAGGCTGAGATCCTCTTATCATTGCAAGTATACTGACTATGAATTTTCTTGACTACCAATTGTGAGTCCCCTTCCATTGTCAGGATTTTTATTCCCTTTTCATGGGCTAGGAGAAGCCCGCAGACTAGTGCTTCATATTATGCAACATTGTTAGTGCACATAAATTGCAACCTATAAGCGACATAAAAAGACTTATCTCTCAGGTTTATTAGTTTGATCCCCGCGCCTGCTCCCTGTTTACATTTGGAGCTGTTGAAATGTAATTTCCATATCTAGGGTTTCTTAGTAGGGTTTGACTTGGCTTATTTTCTCTTGGGAAAGTCCTTGGTGTTGAGTTTCTGCCCCTTTTCCCCATCACTGTCTGAAGAGGTTAATTCCCCTGTATTTTGGGTATGTCTGTGTTTGGGGGTTTCGGCACTTTCACCATCTTTGCCTTCTATCATTCCTTTGTAAAGGGGGAATGCACCATCATTAGAGGTACTCCAGTCACCAAGTATGTTCAAAGAAGGACTCCTATCATTAGAGTCTGACCCATTATCTCGATCCCCGCTTGGAGTGATTATATTGACCGGGCTATCTATTTCTGGCAGGGCGTTACTCTTGTCCTCGGTCTCGAGGATGTCTTATTTTATTGTCGGGGTTTCTGATAGCTTACTTGATAAGGTGATCTGCGTCAATACCCATGATAATGCCTCCTAGGAACTGGGGCATGTAAACTTAGAATGGTTAGCCTAGTGTAATCAGCAATACCCCGGTAGTAACAAAATGTTAGGGTCTACGTCCTGACCCAAGTGTCGTAAGCTAACTATCGTGTTGTTGATGAAATGTTGGAAGATGTCATCATCGATATCTAATTCTAAGAGACCCAGAATAGGGCTCTGGTCTGACTCTAGGCCTTCTTTGATTTGGAACATGACAATGTCATCCATCTGATAAGTGCCCAAGTCTGTATGGGTGAACATGACTTCATTCAGGGAATCGTACTCAGTGATCATCTTTCTCAATTTAGGCTCTGCATCTATCTTGATCTGGTTATTCAGAACTCTCCATGGTAGTCATAGCTCGGTGAAATCTATGGAAAGCCATCCTCTCAAGAACTTGGTCCATTCTTAACTCAACAACATCCCATAATTTTTAGGTATGTCTACTATATGCGCATCAATGCGTTCTTATATCCTAGGATCTGCAACCAATTGAATGTGTACATCTTTGAGCACACCAATCACCTTGACCTCTGTCTTATCCAATTGTATGACCACTCGATTCATTACTTGGGGCACCATCCCTAACTTCTGGAAAATTGACAGTGGCATGACGTTGCATGAAGCTCCTAGATCAATCAGGCAATTCTGTAGGATCTTTCCAAACATCCGTAGACTAAGCAAGAATGGTGGGACCTCCATCTTATCCCTGAACACTACGGGGAAAGCCTCAGATGTATTGATACTGGATGTAGGTTTCCTTGTATTATTGGCTGACAAGTCAGGTTTTGAGTGGTCCAGGGACCTTAGAAGGGCCTCCTTCTAGGATGGGCAGCCTTGTAGTACTTTGAACATAGATATGTTCTCTTTAGTTTTCTTCAGTTCATCAACCACGCTATATTTGTCACTCAACCAGGCTGCACCTCTATAGCCGGCATATGTACTTGCTATAGGGGGTTTGGGACCATTTGTCCCTTTAGGAGGCATGGGATTATTACTAGCCCGAGGATCCAATGGGGTTGGTTGTTTTCTTGGGGGAATACTGTTGGTGAGAGGTTCCTTTCTACTCCGAAGGTTATATGAGTTTTGTTGATCATTTTGGAAGGCATGTACTTTTGAATATTCAGGCTCATTTTCCCTCTGGAAGGGAAGCACAAACTCATCTTCTCCTGCAAAAGTACCCGAGCCTTCATCCTTTCTAGACTCATAGGAATCGAACACCATAGCATTAAATTGCACTGGAGGCTCCTCTGGATTTTGAATGTAATGATCATGGGTGTTGTTCCCATACCCATCATTGTCTTGGTGTGCATTTGGAGCCCCAAAAAATTAGCCTCTAAAGCTTCATTAGTATTGGCATTGTCTGCTGGGATGCTGTCGTTATTGGGTCTAGTGTTCCATGGCCTGTTTGGTCTTTTCTGCCCAAATGTTTTCTCCTATGTGTTGTTGTTGTTGTACATGTTGAAATTCTGATTTGGATTTTCAGGGTATGCATTTAGACCAGTAGGTGCTTGTTGATATCCACCTTGATTTTGGGATGGATTCAACTTCATCTGGGTGAGCTAGTTGGTGAGTTGTGATAAGGTTTTCTTCACGGCATCTAGCTCAGAGGCCATGAGAGTATCAGGCTCTGCTTGGGGTATAACTCTCTGCTCCACAAATGTTGTCTTGTGAGCCTTACAACCAGGATAAGTAATAGATGGGGGTATGGTTGCAAATTGTTGTTCCAGAATGGGATTCAACAAAGGTGTGTGAGTGGCCCGTGTTTGGTTGCTTGCTACAAATATATGTGGGACAACAAGGTTGTTCATGATAGGTACTGCTATATAACTTCCTTCTTGTGGGTCCATTTGTTAGGTAAACATGACAGCTTCATTTCACACCTTCTCCATTGTGTCCCTATCCGCTGCGGGAAGCCTCCTTAGAAATATTGAGGTGAAAGGATATAAAGCCTTCAAATAAACTTGTATGACAGCCTCATCCGGTATGGTGTAAGGAGCTTGCAAATTTTGATGCATTTTGTGAAAACAATTATTGAACATAGTAGTGGGTTCCTTAGGATCTTTCCAAACTGTGATGAACTAGTGATGTGTTGTGGCAGGCTCCACATATAACTTAAATTGATTGAGGAATTTAGTTTCAAATTCTTTCCATGCAGAGATAGACCCTTGTGGTAAGTTCAGGTACCAATTGTATGCAAAATCTCCCAACACGTATGGTAATAGACCAAAAAAAACGTCTTGGTGGGCAATCTCTTTACAGTTACAAATTTCTTTAAAGGCGCAGATGTGTGCTTCTATTGTCCTTGATTCGCCATATATGAACCGGGTGCAAAACTTCTCTAGATTTTTGGGTAACTCATGGAGCTGCCCAAAAAAATTTAGGGGTGAGTTGCTTGCGTTGGAAAAAAAGGCCATCAGACGAGGTTGCTGCAAATTCTGATTTTGCACTATGGCTGCGATGACAGTTAGGGCAGCGATATGTGATTGATGTCCAAGAGAATTCTGAGACTCGGTAAGGTCGTAAGAGGATTTTTCTTTGTTCTTCCCTTTGTCATTGTGAGCTTTACGATGATGGGTGAGTTCAAGGAACTCACCTCTCTTTGGAGATGATCTAAGCACTCAATCGAATCTCTTTGGAGAGAAAGATCCAATGCTATCCATCTTTTGATTCTTGAGCCCCTCCTTCTAGTGTCACTTCTGTTGAGCGTTGTTTTGACACAAGCCAACTTGCTAAGATCTCAAAAAATTGATTTTCTTTCCTGAAAGAATAACGGGGTTATTCCCAAGGTTCTTCGGGGTCGGGTCACAACCTACTTGGTTACTCAGTTGAAGATAAATGTGATTGTTCATGAGGAGGCCTTTGCTGGTTTGTTCAACACATCAAACTGCAAAACACTTTAGTTCTTTTTTGGTATTCTCTATTTTAACAAAATGGGGGTTTGATAAACAAAATGCAATTTTGTATTTTCCGAGATGTTAGATTTTAAGAATTAAAAGATGGAAGAGAGTAGAGAGTGGAGTAATGAGAAATAAGAAAATGACTGAAAATGAAGTCCTATGGACATAAACCATTATAAACCCTTCCTTGCGAATTGAATGATGGGAGAGATTTGGAGTGAAACCCGTGAAGCATAAATTAGACCAAGTCACAATTCACAACCCCACGGATGCAAGCATTTGGAGAGAAGACATATTCACTCGTGCAAGATATTCAAAATCGATCAAATCGTGAAGCCACCAAGATGTGCGCACCCATGGGACAGATTTATTGTTAAGCCCAAAGATGATCTCTTCCACGGATTCATCACAACAAGGTAAAGTAAACAACAACAAACTCCAACTAAAAGAAACGCGAATTTAAAGCACAATAAACAAGAGGCTCTCTAAAAATAATGAATAATGCAAGCATACATTCAATAATTTTGCATAGGCAGTAGCAATTCACACACCATGGATGAAGCACCAAATGTATGTCTTTATTTCATTAAGAATCTGACCCTTTACATTGATTTTTTATTACAATATATAAAATTTGATCCACAACTCTGAATTCCAAATTTAGGGCATCAGAGAGAAAAATAAATTAAACAAAAACTTTACTGAAAAGGAAACTACTCTTAACTGATACTAGATAACTTGAATGGATCCATGAATCCATTTACAATCAGTTTGCCCATGCAAGGAGGGTCAAACTCGTTAAGAAGAAAGAGAAAAGGAAGGTTTCTTTTGAAAACTTGGAGTCTTCTTGTTTCTTGGAGTCTTTCTTGAAATATTCATCTGGAATCTCTTATGGCAGTGGAGACTGATAGGGGACCCTAAGTCCCTTTAAAACAAACTCAAGTTAACCATCAATTTGATCTCAAATTCAACTGGTGTGCAAAAATGTGATCTCCGCCTAGTTTTTCACACCCCGATCTCTACTCTGAAACTTTTAGTGTCAAAAAACATCTAAGTGTTTAACATCAAAACTTTGGTCCAAAGTTCAGACTTGTCGGAGGCCAAAAAGACCAAAAAATCTGGAAGGCCGAAAACCCAGAGGGCTGAGAGTTTGGAAGGCCGAAAGGCTGAAAACTCGCAGGGCTAGAAGACCAAAAATTGTCCTACTTGCAGGGCCAAAAGGCTGAAAGGATGAAAGGCTGAAATATTGAACTCTACCTTAGGGAACTTTGTCTAGTTGTTTGGATATTTCTTCTTCAGAATGTTTCAATGGTCCAAGGGGTCAGTTCGGGAATATTGTTGGGCATGCAACCCAGAGCCTTTCTAGTTTATCTTCTTTGATTTTACCTTGTTGATCTTTTGTTCTTGCTTCTCCTTGAAGGTAGTTAGTTTGGTAGAAAATAACTGGATCTCCTCTACGTGTTTTTTCATCTTGGTCATTTCTTCTTTTGAATTAAATAACTGTTGCAGGGCTTCCTTGGTCCCTACACTTGCCATGATGTCCCTGAATTGTTGGACCACTTATTTAGATGGCCATAAGACATGCTTAGCTTCATCCCAGTATAAATCAAGGCCGATCCTTGTGAAGAAGATATCTATTTCTTTCACCCATTCCATGACCACTTTCTTCCTATCTAGTATGGAAGCTTGACATTTTTCATAAATGCTAATTATCTTGATTATGTGCTTGATCCATTTCTCAAAATTTTCCAACTCCTCACCTTCATATGTCTTCACTAGGATATGGAAGCATTGTTTTTTTATGATCTGTAACTCTTGGAGGATGGCTTTCCATTTTCTTGTCTCAGACTCCAGGCCACCCTCATCTGTCATCAAATCAATCAAATTTGTAGCCTTTATTAGAATAACCCTATAAGGTTTGAATATTTTCTTGATGACACCTTCCCCGTACTACTCATAGTCTTCCTTCCAATCTACACTTGCTTTGATGAAGGATGGGGTTAAACCTGCCAGCAAGTTTGGAGTGTTTCTTTTATCCAACACTGACTGTAATGAGGCCTCTAGGCAGTTGTGGTCAATGGGACCAACCATTTTATGAATGAACCTCTTCAAGGCTTCATTCTATTTTGTCAAGGTTTTTATAGTCTCTTCCTCCTTACTCATGAAACCCAGAGCATGTTTGATCCCTAAGGCTGCTAGTGTCTTTCTCCCTTCCCTGGTAGGTTCCCCCAAATCTACCTCCTTAAATGTATAGTCTTCCAAAGTAGTTTGGGCTTGAGATGTGCTAGCGGATGGGACTGCAACCTGTGCCTTCTTGTGCCCCCTAGTGTCCTGAGTGACATAGAACATTTTCCATGATGGTAATATGATTTTTTCCTGATGAAAGGCTTGCAGTAAGGACACTATATCTGTAATTTCCCCTTCATCCTCATCTGAATAGGTGGTTCTCCTTGACTAGATTTCTTTGGTAAACCATGTAGGCCTACTAGATGCAGTGACCGTCTCATATGGGGTAATTTGAAGAACTAAATATAAATTTTGGGACCCTGGAGTCACCTCTTTATTTGGCCCCTCTTCTTGTTCCTGTCTTTTTTCCCCTTCATCCCCTTCTCCTCAATGTTCTTCTTCCTCTTCCCTTTCATCTTCTACCTTGTCTCCTTCTTGCATTGTCTCATATTGTTTTCACTGGACCTTGTCTTCCTCTCCTAAGGAACCAACCAAGGCTTTGTTATTGAGACCAGTCATGACCTTGAAGGTGGTTTCAAAAAGTGGCACAACCTCTATGGTTGCTGATCCTCCTGGGGTTGGGATGTGGCATGTCAAAGGGCTTGATGATGGTGGAGTAGGTGTTGGGAGATTTGGGATTGGAAGTGGAAGAGTAGTTGGTGGAGTTTGGAGAAATGGTGGTGGAGTAGGAATAGGATGTGGAACAGTAATTGGTGCGGATTGAATGTGAAGGGATGTTGTAACAACAATAGTCTCTATTCTAGGCTCATTTCTAGGAACATCTTGGGTGAGTGGGGCTTTTTGATTCCTGAACCCTTGATCTATTTTAGAGATCTCTCCCACAATAGGTATATTCGGATTTGGGTTGGTAAATTGAGTCAGAGGTGGAGTTAGGGTTACCTATGGTTGGAAAAGAGAAGGGTTGCCTACTTCACATCCAGTTGCATAACTCAGCGTGTCTTGTCCTGGGTTTGAGAAACCTTCCAGACCCTCAAAGTTTGACATTGGAAACTCATCTGATCCCACAGCATCCAAGGGATTATCTTTCTCTTTAGGATCCTCTTGGTGTTTCCTACTAGTCTCCTTCTCTCTCCTTTTCTGAGACCTTGTCCTTTTAACTAGAGGGACCTCTTCCTCTTCCTCTCCTTGCGGGTCTTCCTGTACGGTTTCTAATTGTGGAGATGCAGAATCCTTCTTCCTCTTATATGTCTTCTTCCCCTTATTGGTGGTAGGAGGAGTATGTCTAGAAGTAGAGGGTCCTTCATCTGGTGCAACCTGTGTTGGCCCTATGGGAGGATCTATTTGTCCTCTTATTCTTTTCTTAGGATCCTTGGGCCTTGGGTTTGACCAATACTCTACTGCACATTCATGGTCGTATACCGTGGTTGGCTTCTATGGCGGTGCCTTCTTGTATTGCACCACTGTACTCTTCTCTCTGCATTTTTTATCCGCTGGCTTGGGTGGATCCATCAATGTTTTCATAGGTATTGGGCTCATATTGTAGGGCCTCTTAATCCATTCCTGCATTGTTCTCATCACATGCCTTGCCCGGAAATCAATATCGTCATTTTCATCCTTATCAACTTCTGCATTCATGATGAGCCTATCATATATCTTGACATCTTTGTAAATGACCTCCAAGACCTCTTCTGAGTCATACTCCCAAAATTTTGGGGGAATAAGAGTCTTTAAGACTTCCTTTACCAAGGTAAGGGTCATTCTAAAATAATCTAGGATTCTGACCTCGTGATCATCTACACACTTCATCCAGTGATCCTCCAAGTGTGGTTCGTGAATGTAGAATTTGCCAATAATGTGGTTGTAAGTGCCAATAGGGTCAAAATGAGGCATCACTGTCTTGTAAAGCTATAGGGGACAGTCGTCCCATTCAAAAGCCAAATATTTACAAACCTTCATATCATGTAGGGTCACTACTACATTTGGGGCCAAATTTTGACAGAAGTTTCCAATGGGTAACTTTTTCTTACGAATTTGGTTTTTTTTTTTGTAATAGGCCCTGATGATGTCGGTATTCCAATGGGTGTTTAATTGACCATCAGAACTCTGAAAGATTCAGGGTATACATTAAAAAAAAAAGTGAAACAACCTCATCATCATTTCAATTGGAGAGCGGGAGAAAAGGAGCGACAGTTGAGCGCGGGAGAAGGTATGTGATTTCTTCATCTTTCGAGCCTCTGGCATCATATTCGAATGCATTTCATTTTATTGTTGAGGGAGTTTCTCTCTAAAATGACCGCATTCTACTGGTTTCATGCTCTAGCCAGTGCTTTATCTCTATTATTTGATGTTATTGGTGCTTGTGCTCAAGGATATCGATTCACTGTATTCAAATGTTTGGATTCACGTTTGTTGATATTACTGGAATATGTGTTTAAT
>MU224737.1:8872623-8886650 GCA_018584345.1 Thuja plicata
TAAATAATATATGTTGTCATGAAAATATTCTATTAAATTCTTTCAAATCCCTGGATTTGATGAGCTAATGAAAGGTAAAACATTCTGTCAATAATATAGACCGAAGAAAGAGACAACCTATGATGGTTCTTGAGCTGTGTTAACTTTAATGAGCCTATCCGTTGATTTTTTGACAATTTATAATTAATTAATTTATGACATTTATTGCGACAGTATTGCTATACATTCGACAGGGAAAGCTGTCAGAGAAACGCTGCACAACTATCACTCTTCCGATAGTTTAAGTGTCGTAAATAGAAAAGTTTCGATAGACCCTTCGACATTAAAGCCATATCACCGACAGGTAGATTTGTCAGAATTTGGTTCCATAACCATAGGAAATGCCATAACAAATTCATTGTCATGTGCAAGTTTCTGACATAACATGGTGTTGGTAAACCGATGAGTATGTCTTCTATCGCAATTTCCAATGCAAAAATGGCGACAGACTCATGTGTCGACATTCTAAAAAATTAGCATTGCAAATCTGACAAATGGCCGTCAGAATTTGACCTCAAATGTACTAGTGGGTATATGGTCCCAATGAGATGGGAAAATCCCAGCAGCGCTTCTTCTTGTGCTTTATGTGTTTATATGCATCTGCGAGTTGCCTAGCCATCTCTAAAATGATTATCCATTTGGGTGGATATATGGGAAACTTCTTTGGATTCATAGTTGATCCCGCTATCCAAATGTACATGAAGGTTCTAAATTGTATGTAATAGGCACCTATGGCCCTCACCTTAGTGGTTGCTTCTTCTGACATCCTTTTTGTAAAATCACCCTCAATAGATCAGATGATTGCAAAAATGAAGGCATCATTGACTATCCTGTAGTATGGGCTATCTTCTGACATTTTTGCCCTTTTTTGTAATTGGGGGTATACAATGTGAGGCCATGCATTGGGATCATTTAGGCTTCCTCTCTTGGGTAATCTTCCCTTGCTTCCATTAGGTACACCATGTAAGTACTCATATAAAACTTAGGGTTGTGTTTTACTGCCACAAGTTTTTCATCCAACTTGTCGCTAATGATGGTTCCCCAGTCGAACCTAGACCTACGGCCCTTGAGTCTTTCTATCAAGAGAATCATCCAATTCTCCTATTGGAATGATTCTGGTAACCCATATACTCAGCTTATCATTGTTATGGCTACCTTGATATCATCTTTCATGTATCCTCTCCTTAAGTCTATTTTGTCCAGCTTATTTCTAGGGAGAGGTTGCTCGAGGTAGTGGTTATTGACTATTTCATAAGATTCTTCTCCTTTGTTTCTAAACCACAAGTTGCCCTTCTCTATGAAAAAATCATAAAACTTATCTACACCTTTGTGGAGGTGGAAGACATTCTCTATGACATCTACCCTAATATCCAATACCACTTGGCCTTTTGTATTCTGAACTACCCTTTTGTTAGATTCATAATGGTTTTGCAGGGTCATGATTAGTTCAGGTGAGGACACAGCCACTGGGTGTGATGCTATGCTGATAAGTCCCTCTAATAGTAGGGAGGTACAATCCTCTGATCTCCCGACTGGTTGGGCACACCTTGTAGGGAATTCATCCCAATCATCATTCATGATATTGGTATCAGTGATTTCAATATGCTTGTTGCCAATTTTGGAAGGGGGAGTGTTCCCCTTGTATAGGTACTTCATGGGTGAAGCAATCTTTTTCTCAGGCATTCCTGTAATGAAACATGCAAGTATCAATATCTTATTTGAAGAAAAAAATGAAAGAAAACTGACTAAACTAAGAAAACAGAGAAAAAAACTCTCTAAGTAGCCAAGAATGCAGGTTTTTTGCATTTTCAGCCCTTTCGGGGTTTCAGGCGCCAAAAATGGTTTCAGAGGCTAAAAAGACCAAAATTATGAAAATCCATTATTGAAGAGCGAGTTTTGTCAGACCTTTCAGAATCCAAAAGTCCAAAGGTTTTGTAGACGCCAAAAATCCAAAATCATGATGCTCGAAGACCCAGGCTTTCGGGGGTTCAGACTTGTCGGAATTTTGGGCCTTTCGGAGGTCCAAAACACCAAAAAGGATGAATCTCTGAAAGTGCAAGGAGTGAAACAAGCCTTTCGGTGATTTAGACCTGTCAAAATTTTGGACCTTTCAGAGGTCTGGAACGCCGAAAAGACCAAATCTCTAAGATGACGAGACTATAACCTGACCTGGTTTTCAGCCTTTCGGAGGTCGAAAACCTGCGATAAAGATCGCGACTGAAAAAAGAAAACCCTAAAATAGAAAATGAAAAGGGAACAGACCCAACCCAATAAGGAGGGACTTCCTTGCTAGATGATGAAGGTGCCAAGGGCCCTAAGAGACCAGAGGAAAGGGAAACCTACATGACCTAGGCCGGACAAGCACAGGGGTGAAAACCTTAAAACCTAAACCAAAAAGAGGGAAGAAAAGAAAATGACACCACAAGATAGTGAAGAGAAGAAACCTACCTTGTAGGAGCTAGGAGCGAGGGAAGATGACACAACAGAGCTTGGAGGAGCGGGGCGATCAATCTCAGGGATCGGGGCAAAAATGGCGAAGTCGTGAGCTCTCGAGGAGTTCAGAGTTGAAATGCGAAGTGTCTTCGAATTAGGGCCCTTTTGCAACTAATAAACCACAGGCCCTACATCAGAACTTTTGGTGTTTTCAGGGTCCTCTGAAATTTTGAAAGGGCCAAAAGGCCAAAAAAGGGTGTTTTTCCTTGTTTTATCATGCTGACACCCGTTCTTCTGAGACTAATCGAACGAGGACTAAAGGGGGCAGACAAGACCAAAAAGCCAAAAGGCAAAAAAAGGGGGGTCCCCATAGTCAGAGGACTAAAAATGGGGTGTGTGTTGTGGACCCACAATAGTATCTACCTTTCATTAATTGCAACAAATCCATGGTGGCCTTGGAGAGTAATATTCCTTTCTTAATATTGAAACTGTGGATATAACCGTGTGTGTGTGTGTGTGTTTGTGCATGTGTGCGTGTGCGTGTGTGTGTGCGTGTGTGTGTGTGTGTGTTTGTGCATGTGTGTGTGTGTGCATGTGTGTGTGTATTTGTGTGCGTGTGTGTGTGTGTGCATGTGTGTGTGTGTGTACACATGCGCGTCTCTCTCTCTCTCTCTCTCTCTCTCTCTCTCTCTCTCTCTCTGTGTGTGTGTGTGTGTGTGTGTGTGTGTTGTTGTTGTTGTTGTTGTTGTTATTATTTTTGTCAATAATGGTGATTCATGATGTTTGTTATGCATGTCCCTCATGTGGGAAGAGCCTATGTTCTTGTATGTTAATCATTCTTGTATTTTATTATGGATTTACTCTTATGTTTTAACAATTGTGTACCTTGCTGGAGTCTAAGTCTGGTAATTATGTGAACAAGTCAACCCTTGTGAGGAGGGTGTGAAAAGGGCCCTCAAGAAAATATCAAAATTTATTGTAATTACCTTGTGTTGAGTACATAATTTAAAGATGACCATGTGTATATAACCCCTTTTGGTTGTATTCATCCTCATGAATGTTGTGCTCCTCATGATCTTTCCTTGTACATTCAATACATGTTGTGGGGATGTTCTTAAACCTTTTCCTAAATAAACACCCAAATTTATGGATATTATTTCATTGCATGGAAATTGAATTTAAATTGAGAGATATTTTTCCCATAGATTAGTGTTTAAAGTTATGCATATGATTGGAGTCATAGATGATTCATTGTCTGGCGTGTTCGGGTATGTTTTGTAATGCTACTATGTTTATGTATTCTCTAAGATCATGTAGTGGTTACTCCCTATGATGTGGTTGATACTAGTCATAATGTTATGTGAATATGTTTCATGTTTGGTTATTTATTTTATTTATTTGATGGATTATTCCATGTATTGTGTGAGCTAGCATTGAAGTTTGAATTTTCTTGTGCTTTGACTAGTCACGAAAACTCTTCCATATATCTATTTGTGATATTTCCCATGCTTGATTTTTTGTTGAAATTGCACACATTTTTGCGACTTGATGTTGAACTTGATGATTCCCCAATTTGGATTTTCTCTTTATAAAACTCGTGGTGATAATTTGGAATGTTTGGCCTTGTTGGCCTTGTTTTGTGATAAGTGTGATTCTATCATGTTCAATGCGGACCTCTGATAATATGTACAAGGGAGAACATCATAGAGAACATATTATATTTGTGTTTGTTGTTAACTGTAAGTATGTTAAATCAAAATATATTTATATTTAAATTATGAGAAATTCTTGTCATGTGATATGAAAAAAGAATGCACTATTAATGATGTAGATGCATGTAAATGTTATTTTGATTAAAGATGCTTACCATGATTAAATGGGATTAAAGGTTGGATCATCCTTATGTAAAATGTTAAGAAATTAATGGTTGTTCTTTTACAAACCTCATTTTGGAGCATTAATTAGAATAATAGTGTAAATGTTGTTCTCAATGATTGTCAAGGCATATCATGTTAAATCATAATATCTTTTATTTATTTATGAGAAATTCTTGTCATGTAATATGAAAAAGGAATGCATTGTCAATGATGTACATGAATGTAGATGTTATTTTGAATAAAGATGCGTACCATGATTAAATGGGATTAAAGGTTGCATTATTCTTATGTAAAATGTTAAGAAATTAATGGTTGGTCTTTTACAAACCTCATTTTGGAGCATTAATTAGAATCACAATGTAAATGTTGTTCTCAATGATTATCGAGGCATATCATGTTAAATCATAATATCTTCTTTTAATTTATGATAAATTATTGTCATGGTGTAAATGTTGTTGTCAGTGATTGTCAAGGCATACCCTATGTGGTAATGGCTGAGCTTGAATGTTTGCATTGGGTTCTAGATTGAGTTGTGAGTGAATTATTGTGTGTGTGCTTATAGTAATTCTGGTTTTCTCTTCTCCCTATGATCTTAAGTTTCTTGACTATTCCTTTTGTGAAAATTGTTGGTTTTGGATAGTTGGGTGTGACTTAGTCCACCTACAAGGTTTAACCCTTGTTGTGAGTTGTGAAGCCATATCTTTTCTTAGTCTTTTCCCCTCTAGGAGTGATTGTGGAAGTACTTTAAGCACCATTGGCTGGGTTGTTCGATATCTGATAGGTGTTCTTTATGCCACTTTTGTTATGAGTTCCCCTAACTTCTCTTATGGTTGGATTAGTGTGGGAATGGAGATTCTCTATTTTAGTTATTTGACACTCACATGGACTTATCTCCATTTTAGTATATATATGTTATTATATCAGTTATGTTATCCCTATTTGCAAGACTCCATGTTTGAGATCAAATTTTGTTGGAGGAATTCTTGGTAGTTTCATTGTTCCTAGCTTAGAGTCAGAAGAGGGCGCAATCTTTGAGAACATATCTTGACATCCTGAGTTTGGATATGGAGGTGAGTGTAGGATGATGACCTCATTAGGACCCATTGTCACCTGGTTTAAGGTGAGACCATAATCTAGTTGGGTTGGGTAACCCTTGTATCGGCTACAGTTGAACCCTTGACGTCACAGAACTTCTATTTTCTCCTATGATTTGTGCTTAGTTGGCATTTGTATGGACCTTCATGTGGAAGAAGAGTAGTGTTGAGCCTCCATAGAGTGAATTATCTTGGTTGTGAGAGGTAACCACTTATTTTTGTACCTCTTGGTATCCTGATAAGGTCTTAGTATCTCATAGAGAAGTGGATTTTAGCAGAGAATCCTCACTTTTTTAGATTCACGAGTAAGTGAGACTCTAGTTAGAATAAAGTATGCTCTAGATGAATATGGTATTACTTTTAAGTCTTTAGGGATGATCCCGCCCCCTTATCTTGAGTTTTTGACTTGACATTTTTTAGTGTTTGGGTCATAGAGGAGACCTTGGAAGACACTATTATGTGGCTAAATGCCTTGTGAGGAGGTAGAGAAGATAGTGTTGTGCCTACCTTGTTTAAGATCATGACTGGATGAAGTTTTCTAGTGTGTATTATGGAATCCTTTGTAGGGCCTTGAAACTGGATGATGCTCTTTTCTGTGTGTGTTGGTCCTTTTAGAAATTGTGAGGTTGGTTAGTAAGGAGATGGTGTGGTGTAGTTATACTTGTGAAGGAGTCGTATGGCAATTTTCAAGTGGGGTTGGTTTTGGATCTCACTCTGTGTGCCCTTTTTCTTGATTTGTAGGCTTCTTGAAGTAAGCTTTTTCCTTAGGGGGGAGGATGTAGTGCCTCTTTCATTGACTTCCTGCATGACATCCCTCTAGATGTAGTTTTGGCATTATGTTTATGGTGTGCCTCTGTGCAATTGGATGAGAACTCTTTTGTAATGCCTTGGTTTGACTCTAGATGCCTCATTGTGGCTTTATTTGATTGGTGGTACTCACCTTATACCTGTATGGATATATTCTTATATTTTATGTTCATGTTGGGCCCGTGTGGCATTGGAATATTTTGTGGTGATCTTGATTATGTTGTTGCATTGGCAAATTGCTTGTTTCCTTATGCCTAGTTGTGTAAACCATTGAGAAATTCTCTGCTTCACACCAAATGTGGGATGCTAGGTCTTTTGAGGTTATTGGTATGATTTTCTATTGGCATTGTACATTATGTTGTTCTTAATGATATCTCTGCTAATGTAGATGATAGATTATACTTATGTTTTCAATGATGATCATATTTGCATGATGATATCTGATTTATTTTATATCTGAGCATATATTGATTATGTTTATCTTGATGTGATTTCATGATATTCATTGGTGTTTGTGTCAATGGAAAGTGAGATGTTTTAGTTGATTCACTAATGTATGTGTCAGTAGTCATCCAACTTTTGTTCCTTGCAATGTTTGGTTATTATCTATTTGCGATTTCTTTGATATATGCTCTTAAATGTTGTAAAATATTGTTTAAATGTTTTAATCTAAATGAAATGATTAATTATGACGTTTATTGAAGATTAAATATAAAATAAATGGTTTCGTAAAGTTTGAATATATAAAAATGGTTTCGTAACATTTCATTTTTGGATTATTATATGTGCTTTGACTTTATATGTGAGCAACTACACTTGATGTGTGCATGTTTTAGTCAATGGGTACTAGACATCGACTCCACCTGGCTTCACAAGTTTGAGTGTGTCTTTATCCATGATAGTGGCACAGGAGATAGTTACATTGGCCATTAATGACATTCAACCAATATCTTCCCTTTATGAATGATGTATCCATTATTCAGTATTTTACCTCCAATTACCGTGTGGTAAAGGTTGGATCTCAATTGTATGTTGTGGCAGACCAGTGAATGTATGTGCATTCAATTATCTGTAGTTCTTATGGTTGAGTAAATTATATTAAATGTTGATTTATATGCTATGAGGTTATTTTATTATTTACTCACAATTTGTCATAGTGTTATTCCATTAAATTGGAATTGATGAATTTAATCCATGTTAGATTTTGGGATTATTTAATTGGTTTCAATTTGACTTTAAGTCATTTGGATTTAATCGATTTTAAAATTATTAAAAAAAATATTGAAAATTACTTTATATTTTTGAAGTAAATTTTATTTCCTCACTTTTCAATTTCAAAAATGGGAAGAATTACAAAACCCTCTTATTGTGAAATTGATCTTTTTCTTGTTGGGAATAACTCGCTTGTGGGTAGCGGCTCGTTGGATTCGTGTCGCAATTGCTTCGCTTTGGTGAGAAACTTATTCGGTTTCATGTAGTTCTTGAATTTCCTCTACCATTTTGGTGTTTTCTTCATTTTGGAGTATAAAACTCATGGGTGGTCCCACAATAGTGTGTCCCACTTTTTGGCCAACTTTGACACAGAGATCAACATTCTGAGAAAAAACTTCACTTTCAAACACCTGTTGCCACAAAACTATTAGGAATTTGAAGATGATGTGACCAAATTATTGATTCATCCATAAATACTATTTTTCAGAGCAAATTACTATTATGGTACATGTGTGTTATCAACACACACAATTAGATTTGGATGGTATTCAGAGCACATTTGAAGCATGGTTCATCAAGAAGGAATATCATTTTTGTATAAGTGATGATAGAGAGAATGACATTCATTATGTAGGACACTACTACAAGATTTTTTTTGCAAATTTGAAAGAAAGAGGTATAAAAATTGATAAACATTATGCTTGGTCAGATGGATGTGCTGCAATTCAAATCATCCAGACCATTTTATGCACTATTTAGATATCATCGTAATGAAAACATACGACATGTGTGGAGTTTCTTTGAGAGTGGACATGGAAAAGGTGAACAAGATGGTGTTGGAGCTTACATCGAATGTGCTCTACAAAAGTATCAAATGCATTATAAGGGAGTTCATATAAAAATGCACATGATGTTTTTTAATGGTGCAAGACACATTTCACACCAAATGAGAATGGCACGTCATCAAGAATGACTCCATGAGTACCACATAGAAAATTTTGGGAGATAAAAGGTATGAACACATTTTTAAATTATTCATGTGTGCACGATATATATATATTTATTCAAGTGTTTAAATGTTTTATGTATTATTTATTAAAATTATATTTATAGAATGTATTATATATATGCATTTGTTCAGGTGTGGATATAAAAATTATGCATGGTTGGAAGAGGATAGAAAAGATGGGGTCTTTGCATTCAGTTATGAGTATGAATTGTTGCAATTGGACGTTGAACACTAGGGACTTCTCATGCTTTTTTTGTCACTGCATTGCTGACAATTATGAGGAATGCATCAATCAAGACCATGGATATGTAGGTGCATGGAATCTAGTGCCACTAGTTGTTACTGATACATTTGATAGAGATGAAGATGAAAACTTCAATGATATTCCTTTGATTTCTATTGATTATGATCATATCTCAAGATTGGTCAAAATTGGTAAGTATATATTTCACATTATATGGTCCATTGAGATGGATTTATAGATAGACAGATATATCTATAGATTGAACTAAGTAAATTTTAAGTTCTCACATGTGTGTGTGTGTGTGTGTGTGTATTGTGTAGGAGATGTCTTTGCAGTGATTGTTGAGCGTGGAAATGTAGAAGGAGTTGGTTATTATTTACTGTGTTGTACTACAGAGAGGATGAAGTTACTTGAACCTAAAGAAAGTGATGGAATGTTGTTCCCCATAGGTTTGTATGTTTTACATCAATATATTAAACTCATTTTGTAAATTTATAAATTTATATTGTTAAAGTTTGTGACCTGCAAGTTCAGTTGTTTTAGAGGGAACATAATTCAAGAAAATCAAAGTAATTCAACATGGTATTCACTTTGTTGATTACCAACCAGACAATAAGATATATCAATATAGTCACCTAGTAGTTGTCACCTCCATTTGTCTCCATATGGTTAAATCTTAACGTAGACGTCGTAAGTGGAGACTAGATAGTGTTGATCATGAGAGAATATTACATGTTCTCCATGAAAGGTCTAAACCACTTGAGTTGGTCTAAAAAGTATAATATGTATACCTATTTCATGTGTTAGGACCTACTTGATATCTCTGGATCGAATTGACTATACTTTGTTGATATATTTAAATATATGATGGACAATAATTTGTTGATATATGATGGACCTATTTGATAGTTCAATGATTTTAATATATAGAATTTTATGTATGCTTTTCTACATGTGCTTGTATACATGTATGGTTTTATATGTATGCTTTGATTGTTCAATGATTTTTATAGATTGCATATTAGTTAAAGATCCCCTTAAGACATTAGTTTGAACACTAAAACATGATGAAATTAGTTAGATTACTTATGACATGTGTTAGTTATAGAATGAGTTAGAATACTTATTGTCCATTAGTTACATGTATTAACTTGTTGTTTTTTATGATATTTGTTAGATTACTAATGACATTTTTTATATTACTTATGTATGCTTTGATTGTCCTTAGAATACTTAAATTTTCTAATCAAATCATATCATCTAATCAAATGAAACCATCTAATCAAATCATATCATCTAATCAAATGAAACCATCTAATAAAATCATATCAGCTAATCAAATGAAACCATCTAATCAAATCAGCTAATCAAATGAAACCATTTAATCAAATGAAACCAGATCTATAAATCTATATAATGTCAAATCATAAATCATCTATGTCTAGAGGTCTAGATAGCATATAAATATATGTCTCGAATCATAAACTAAAAAAATATCAAACATATAATAATGACATATATAATGAGTCTCAAATCAAATATGTATGCAACATGTCCTAAATTAGGGATTCATCTAGGTGCATGCGAATATAGTGACCCTCTGACCGACTGACATGAGCATCCTCTGGCTGTGAAGCAGAAACTGATCCCTGCAAATATAAATAAATGTATATAATAATAATGTAAAATACTTGAAACATTATAAATGCATGTTTAAACTTACATATATTTAAAACTTACATGACCACTAGTAGGTGTCACATCTTTTGAATCTCTCCTATGAAGATGCTCTGAGCCCACACTAGAGGTAATGTGCTCTGCCCGAGTGTCACGAGCATCCTCTAGCTGTGAAGCAGCATCTGACCCTTGCAAACTTAGTACAATAGTTGGTTATATACATGTGCATAGTATATATTATGTAAAGTACTTGAAATATATAAATACATGTTACAAGTGTACACATCTATGCTTAAACCTACATATATTTAAAACTTACCAGACCACTAGTAGGTGTCACATCTACTAAATCTCTCATATGCAGATGCTCTGAGCCCACACTAAAGGTAATGTGCTTTGCTAACTGTGCCTATAAAATATAATACATTAAACAAACATCAATACACACATCTACAATTAATTATTCACTAAAACTCTTGGAAAGTAGAAAAGATAACTTTATATACCTAGGTCTCAGGACCAAGAGGATCATTAGTGCGTTGCACCATCATATCATCAAAAGAAAATGCATCAACAAAAATTGCATCACTCACACCGTCCATGAAGATTGTAGGGGTGTGTGTAGCTAGGAGGGGAGTGTTGTAGAGCCTGAACCACCAAGATGCAATAACAAATCCATAAATGATCCAACATCGGTGCCAGTGTCCACCTGCCTCAACCCGAACAACTTCTCATCAAATGTATCTAGGCCCTCAGCTGTGATGTGTACATCTCCAACCCGTATACCTGGCTCTACAGCTGCATACTGATCTGTGGGTACAGAGCGCTCTGCAGAGTGTTGGGAACTATGTTGTTCCTAACTAGATAGTGCGTCCTATATTGGTGGAACTACAGAACCCCATGTAAGTCTGATGACATCTCTGACTGACTGTACTGGGATCCCTTGCATGTCTGCAATATAAGAATATGACTGCAGGAGATCCTCCAAAAGTAAAGCGCCACATCCAAATGACTATGATGTCTAGAAAGATCTTGTATCTCTCCAGGTGGACAAAGACCTGCAGCTCTATATGCCTCATCACTGACCCCTGCAGCAATACTAGATGAAGCCTCAGAAGATGATCTAGATCGACTCGGTCTAGTCAAAATATATCTGCCCACTGTATCTGAAGTGATGGAGGTGGCTGCAGAAGCAATCTCCCCTATCATGTCCACTACTTCCCTCTCGAAAGAAATGACCACTCTATCTGAAGTAGCATCCATCATCGGTGCCACTTCTAGAGTTCCTACCCAACCAGCTCTCTATAAGTATGTACAAGTTAATCAGCCCTACGATACTAATCATGCTCTACAACTCTACTGTTCCCCTTACCATAATATCCGGGAAGATCTAAATAGTTGACCCTGAGTCCCAAATGGAACTTCGCATACAACTATTGTGCAAAATATAATGGAATATGGTTGTTATTAGGATAATGACCATGTTCTACAAAAAAATGGGGGTATATCATGCATACAATCTGAATAATCTCACACTGTCTAACCTGATACGCCCTCACCTTGGGCTTCCCCTCATAAAATGGCAAAACCTCTTGTTTGATGATTTCCTTGGCGACATGACTCTAGACCATCTCCAAGGAAACATCACCCAATACCTTACACTAGTAAATTTTACCCTATTTTTTGATGAGGATTATTCAAATTTTTGAGACCTGTTGGTCGAACAGACGACAAAAACTATCATTGAACTTTTTGCATCACTTATTCGACAGGAAAACCAATCGTTGACATATCAACCTGCTTAGTGGTTGAATGATCGACTAAATATTTCTCTAAAAAATTTCTTGAAGCTGGAAGAATTGTAGATCAAACCTTTTATCTAAGCGACCAACGTTCACTGAAATTACGACCACAGTTGGTCAGAATCGACGTCGAACACATAGAAGTCTTGTTGAAACATCAAACACAGTGTTTCTCTTTTGCAACCAAAGTTCATCTAAATTGACATTGAACACATAGAATTCTCATCGAGCCTACTAATATTACAACGTCAAAAAAGTGACCAACACTAATTTTTGGTTAAAAATATATATATATTATAGAATGATCCAAATAAAAAAAATACACAGTGTAAATATAAAATGGTACACACAAGCTCAATGTTTTGATCTCATAAAGGTAGAATGATAAAATCCCCAAATATGAAAGCTCCTATGGTGTCACGCGTGCTTCCCTACTTACACAATCAATCAATGAAAACCCCCTCAGTAATCACACATCTTCCATGTGTCTCTTTGCATTGATTAAATAATGAAGGTATGTTAGTTTGAGCTTCACTTGGTTTTGATAATACTTTAATATTCTCTACTTAACAAGGCCAACCATGTGAAGGTGGAAGCTCATCTGGCCCATCCTAGGACACTCTTATGACCCTTTACGACACTTTAAGATCTCTAAGATGTATTCTTAGGGATCGTAAAGGTCATAAGGGATCCTAGAACACAAAATCTAAGAAACATAAATGTAGGCATCATGTTCACAATTGTTTAGAGACACAACATAATTCAGTGGTATACCCAGACGATGCAACGCAACCACTACTCCTCTAGTTCTAAGTTGGCACTGAACAATCCAAAAACCATAGATAAGGAATAAATTTAAAGAACGGAGGAGGGCCATAATGACTGAAAGAATATACCTCAACTATCTAAATTTATTCCTTATCTACGGTTTTTGGATCGTGCGGTGCCAACTTCGAACTGGAGGAGTAGTGGTTGCGTTGCATTGTCTGGGTATACCACTAAATTATGTTGTTTCCAAACAATTGTGACCATGATATCTACATTTATGTTTCTTAGCTATTGTGATATCTACATTTATGTTTCTCAGCTGTTGTGATATCTATATTTATGTTTCCTAGCTATTGTGTTTATGTGCATGTTCTTTATGTGCTTGGCTTCTCTCCCTCCTCCAAAATAAGATTTTCCCACTCTGAATCAAGAATGCATGTGCAACTGCATAGAATATATAGTTTTAGAAGGCATACAACACAACTTGGCCTTCCTTGCAAGTTTTGGATCATATAGGAGCATAATGGATTCAGCCCTAGGTCAACATTTCAATGACATCAGGCAGTGATGCAAAATTTACTGTTTGTAGTCGTTGCAGACGCATCAGGCGCCAACTTCAGCACAATATGATCACTAGACATGGCTGTATGTCTTCTACTTTTAAGTTGGATTGTCTAGTGATCATATTGTGCTGAAGTTGGCGCCTAATGCTGTTGCAACGACTAGTGATCATATTGTGCCGAAGTTGGCGCCTGATGTTGCTGCAATGACTACAGACAGTAAATTTTGCATCATTGCCTAATGTCATTGAAGGGTTGACCTGGGGTTGAATCCAGTATGCTCCTGTATGATCCAGAACCTACAAGGAAGGTCAAGATGGGGTTAGATCCAAAGGATCTAAGCAATGCATGGCTCCCTATTACTGATCCTCATCTACAATTATGCATGTGCATAGTCAAGCCATACACTTCTCCTTTCCTCTCTATTTCCTACACCTGTATATATGGCTACACAACTAGATGCATGATATAAAATTCATAGTTTATTACATACAAGATCGTAAGA
>MU224737.1:8901143-8919876 GCA_018584345.1 Thuja plicata
CCATTAGTTTTGACCTGACATAAAATTTTCAACATGATTCTTGCTGCATTGGAATGGGGAAGCCTTGAGGTGGGGACCACCTCAACCTTGGAGCATGTGCATGCCTTGTTCAAAAAGGCTCTCCTTGTATAACTCACGTAGCCTTAGGTAGATTTGGGATTTCCATCACCCCACCCACTTGGCAAGTGGGCCTTGGGGATAGGGGGTGATGTGATAACTTGGTAGGTGAATAGGTTTAGATTAGTAGGGTTAGTTAGATTAGTTGATTAGGATTAGTAATTAATAGACTTTTTGTAACATGTTTAGATTTAATTAGTATGGAATCAACTTTTTAGAATAATAGTCTATTTTATACAATGGTTAATTATTTAAAATGAATCATTAATATTAGTTAGTTGTTAATTTAATTTTATTATGATAATTGAAATATGTTGTTCATATGTCCAAAAGGGTTAGAGGCTAATTTAATTTTCTACTAGAAGTTAGTTTAATTGTTTTTATTAAAGGTTAATTTAATTTTCTATTAGGGGATTAATGGACTATGGTTGCATGTGTTTTTTTAAAAGGGATGAATTTAATTAAAATTGATCTATTAGTAGGTTAGGAATTAAATTAGATTTTGATTATTAGATTTTAATTAGTAGTTTTTTTGTATAGTGAGTTTGTTATTAAATGTTAATTATGATAAATGGTAAATGTTTCATGTATGTTTTTTTTTTTAAAGGGAGTAGAATTTAATTAGTCTTTATATTAGGGGATATTTTTATATATATATTTAAGTGGGTCCAAGGATGGTTAAGAAAGGTTATACATATTAATTCTTGTAATTAATTTAGTTCTCTTTTATGTATTTAACTAATGTGTGTGAAATAGTTATATCAGGATTGTTTATAGATATTATGTAGATATGGTTAATTAACTGACTTTCAAATGTTTTAGGGTTGAAATAATTTTTTTTTTTTGTAAACTTGATTAACCGAGGATCATGTCTAAAGGTTACTTTAAATGTCGTAAGTAGCTCAAGTTGAAAGGGAATTGGCACTAGATTTAAATGGATAAAGTTGTAATTAGATTAAGTATTAAAGTAATTTCTAAGTCAACCTAATTCAACATATGTTCTTAACAATTAAATTACCATCATGATACTACACGTGGTTAAACATAAAACCATAGTTAATTCAACCTGGCCCAAGAGTTCATATAACCCGTGTAACAAGTTGATGCTCCAACTCTGCATCCATATGTGGCGTGACCCTAATTCAATCTATGAATATACCTTGCAAATCGAAGACTAACTTCACCATATTATCACCTTTCCACAACACATCCTTTATTAGTTGTATGTACTTGTGTTTTAAAAAAAAATTATCTGTGTGTTTTGCCCTAATTTTGGGCATGACATTTTGGTATCAAAGCCATGTTTCGACACTAGGAACCTAACCCATTACGTTTCAACTCATTTAAACTTAAATTATTATGTAGGATGCCTTCCATCACACGAGCCACTCGACGAGGTAGAGGTCATAGAGCTACACATGTTGGGGTAGAAGAGGAGGATCCACCACCTCCACCACCTCAGAACCCTAACCAGGATATTTTGGATATTCTCCAAAATTCGATTGGGGTAATTCAGCAGAGACTACCACCCATAGTCCAACAGTAGATTCCTAAAAGGGAAGCACATATTTCAGATGATGATAGAAGAGTTAGTAGAGAGAGAAGTAGGAGTCCCCCACCCAGGTCTGTTGAGGGTCATGATGATCAGGAGGGTGAGTCAATTCATCAAGTTGTGATACCATGCAAGCATGAGATACGTGTTAGAGAGAGACCCCTTAGAGATGTTGGAGATGAGATCCAAGAGTTATTGCGACTTCAACCACCCTTGTTTTTGGGATCCACTAACGGGTTAGTAGCAGAGGCCTAGTTACAGAGTTTATAGCGATATTTTGGATTGCGCCCTTATGGAAGTAATCTAAAGGCATGACTTACCGTCCATCTTCTATGAGAGAAGACTTCCACTTGGTCAGAGCAGGAGTTATCCATAGGTGGAGTGAGTATTGACACACTCACTTGGGAGTCTTTTGTAGCCTGATTTTAAGAGAGGTATCTCTCTGAGCATTTCAGACAGAGACAAATAGAGGATTTCCATGATCTCCAGTAGAGAGGCCTCATAGTGGCCCAGTATGAGAGTCGATTTCTTGAGCTCCTTCAATATGTTGATTACATGAAGGATGAGAAGCTGTGTATCCACCATTTCATCAAGGGACTTAATATGTCTCTTTAGGGCATAGTACACCTAGCCTTTCCTACCACATTCAAAGAGACAATTGAGATGGCACTTATAGTCGAGGACATATGTACTAGATAGGAGTCCTGGGTTCAGTCTCAGCATCGAAACCCCTCTTCCCAGCAGTCAGGACAGTAGAGACCCCCTTGGAAAGGGAAACAGAATCACTCAACAGGATCCTTTAAGGGTCAACAGTCTCAGTAGCAAAGATCTCAGTAGGATTCTAGAAAGAGGCCTTCACAAGGTTATCAGGGCTCTAAGCCCAAAAAGTGGCAGTCTCAGGGTCCTAGACATGATCAAAGGACATAGACCCCTCGGGAACAGCCAGCCAGGACTCAGTAGTCCTCTAGGGGTGGTTATAGTAATTCTATTAGGACCGGAGGACCACATCAGTCTAGATCATAGAGAGTTTAGATTCAAGCCCAAGGGCCATGTTACACTTATGGTGGTATGGGTCATATAGAAAGAGAGTTCCCACAGGGACACTCAGGTAGTGGTCAGAGAGGGGCTACCTCAGAGCCTATAGTTGGAGATATGGGTAGATCTCATAGAGTTTTTGCTGCAGTTGATAATCGCCAAGCCAAACACCAGGCCACGGTCATAGAGGCCACAGGTATGATTCAAGGCATTAGTATTTCTATTTTGTTTGATTCAGGAGCCACAGACAACTTTATATCTCCCTATGTAGTGGAGCATTGTGGGCTGGTGGCAGTTAGACAGGATGTCGGTTGGGGGGTCGAGTTAGCTGCAGGAGCTAGAGTGACTGTTAGTTCCTTAGTTTGTAGTTGTCAGATTTAGATTGGAGACTTAATCATGATGACTGATCTCTGCATTACCCCTCTAGGTTCTTATGATGTAGTCCTTGGCATGGATTGGCTATATTCCCACATTGCCAAGATGGATTATTGTCAGAAGAGGGTTGAGTGTGTTGATGATCACAGTACGTCCATGGTGATATTTGGGGTACAAAGACCTGTATCCTTTCGCATGATTTCTACTATGCAGCTTAGGCGGTGCGTGCAGAAGGGATGTCAGTTATTTTTTATCACCATTAGTGATAGAGAGGAGGATTCAGAGGGGGATCCTTCACTCAAGGATTATCCTATTCTTCAGAAGTTTACAGATTTATTTCCTACTGAGCTACCTGGTATGCCTCCACCTAGGGAAATTGATTTTCACATAGACCTTGTACTAGGAGATGAGCCTATATCTAGAGCACCTTACAGGATGACCACACATGAGCTCAATGAGCTCAAGATTTAGTTAGAAGAGCTCTTGGAGAAAGGGCATATCCGACCTAGTGTATCACCTTGGGGTGCACCAGTGATTTTTGTGAAGAAGAAGGATAGATCACTTAAATTGTGCATTGATTATTGGTAGTTGAATAAAGTAACAATAAGAACCGATACCCACTCCCCAGGATCAATGATTTGTTTGATCGATTCCAGGGTGCCCGAGTGTTCTCAAAGATAGATCTAAAGTTGGGGTACCATAAGTTACAGACTGTGGAAAGTGATATCCACAAGACTACTTTTCGCATGAGATATGGTCATTATGAGTTCACAGTAGTGTCATTTGGCCTCACGAATGCTCCAGCTATATTCATGAGCCTCATGAACAGAGTATTTTGTACATTCTCAGATAAATTTGTGGTAGTGTTCCTTGATGACATTCTGATATATTCTCGCAATGAGAAGGATCATGAGGAGCATTTGAGATAAGATCTACAACGTTTGAGAGAGAATCAGTTATATGTCAGCTTGTCAAAGTGTGCCTTCTTTAGACTTGAGGTGTATTATCTTGGTCATGTTACATCTGGCAATGGGATCTTTGTAGACCCATCAAAGATTAGAGCCATTATGGATTGGCCAACACCCACTAGTGTCACTGAGGTCACAAGTTTTATGGGCTTAGCAGGATATTACAGATGCTTCATGGTAGGATTTTCTAGAGTAGCTCATCCTATCACCTCCCTTCAGAGAAAAGGGAAGAAGTATGAATGGACAAAGAAGTGTGAGAGAGATTTCCAGGAGCTCAAGAGAGCCCTCACTAGCGCACCAATTTTAGTAGTGCCAGATCCTTTGGCAGATTTTTTGTATATACGGATGCTTCATTGGATGGTTTAGGAGCAGTCCTTATGCAGGAGGGTCATCCTATAGCTTTTGAGTCTAGAAAGCTAAATAATTATAAGCTTAATTATCCTACTCATGACCTAGAACTCATAGCAATGGTTCATGCCTTAGTGAGATGGTGACACTTCCTTCTAGGTCACCGATTTGAGCTTCATTCAGATCACCAGAGCCTACAGTATATCTTTACACGGCCCAATCTTAATGCTAGGCAAAGAAGATGGATGGATTTTTTGTGTGAGTATGATTTTGATGTTCATTACATCAAAGGGAAGGAGAATGTAGTTGTAGATGCCTTGAGTAGGAAGCAACACGAGCTCTCATCTATGACTTCTAGTATAGATTTGAGGGAGCACATTTTGCATCACTTTCTAGAGGATGGATTATATGTGGAGGTTTGTCAGTTTATCCATTCTCTGAGACCCCTTGAGGGGAGATTTGTAGAGTATTATTTAGAGTACAATGGACTTCTACGTCATAGGGGACGCATCTATGTACCTTCTACGGGTGACTTGCGAGATTTTATTGTGCTTGAGGCTCACAGAGCACCTTATACAGCTCATCTAGGAGTTAAGAAGTTGCATGCCAATCTAAGACAGTTGTATCATTGGTCGGGCATGAGATTGCAGATTGCCAGCATAGTTGCTAGATGTCTAGAGTGCCAGAGAGTGAAGGCAGAGCACAGTCATCCAGGTGGGCTACTGCAGCCACATGAGATTATTGAGTGGAAGTAGGATGCTATATCTATGGACTGCATTATTGGTCTCCCTATGTCTTCTCACTACCATGATGCCATCTTGGTGACAGTTGACATGTTGACCAAGGTTGCCCACTTCTCACTCATGCGTACTACATTCACAACATGAGGTGTAGCTCAGGTATTTTTGTGGGATATTGTCAGAATTCATGGCATTCCCCGTAAGATTATCTCTGATAGAGACTCCTTGTTCACATCAGCGTTTTGGAGAGATTTACAGGCAGCATCGGGCACTAGACTAAATTTCAGTACAGCATATGACCCTCAAACAGTTGGATAGACAGAGAGGGTTAACCAAGTATTAGAGGATATGTTACGTATGTATGTGATGGACCATTAGCTCAAGTGGGAGGAATACCTACATCTGGTCAAGTTTGCCTATAATAATGGGCATCATTCTGTATGTGCTAGAATCCTACCTGTTGGGAGCATGCTCAGACATGCAAATGTTAGAGAAATATATCAAATTAACTATACTAACATGTCTAAGCATACTATAAAATAACAATGGACTCCATCACAACCTCTGATGAGCTGAACAAGGGCACCCAATCCCTTGTTGATTTTCTATTAGAGAAGTTTTTGTGGGTGTGCTCTCCCAACACAATATATTAATCCCACTAATAATAAAAATGCAAGCTAAGAGAGTGAAGAACTCAAGAACAAGTATGAGGAACTTGTCTCAAGCCATCAGAATGATTTGATGAATGCAAAAACTAATCTAAATTGATATGCAAGACTAACTAAGATTCATTCCATTATAAACCTAAGATGTGATATCTAGATTCAACAATGAAATAAACATTAGATGAAATAAGATTGCTATGAAAAATGTTAAATTGCTTAAAGAAATGTCGAACTAAACTAGCATGATAACAATGCATAAAATAAGAGATGATTTGCTCTTAACAAAGGTCTCTATTTATAGATTTATTGGAGGAGACAGAGGGCTTGGATGTGGTAGAGCTCATGTGGAATCCACATAGCTACCACATGAGGGACACATAAGTCATGCAAGAGGCCCACTTTTCTCACACATGTGTGAGCAACTTTGGATGTGATGGGTCAAAGTGTACTTAAAATACACATGTGAAAGATCTTGTAAGAAGGTGTAAGAGGGTGTAAGAGTTTTAGTCCAATGAAACACTTTTAGAAAGTGTAATAAGGTGTCATCATGGGTGTAAGAAACCTTATTGGAACCAAATAAGGATTATTTGAAAAAGACAATTTTTGAAAATTTGCTCACACATGTGTGAGCAAATAATTAGGACTAATTGGTGTAGGAATCAAGAAATTAACCTAATTAACCTTAGTTAATTAGTAAGTAGGTCTATTTGGTGAGAGTGGTGTGAGGTAGGGTAGGATATAGGTTCAAATTAGTTTAATCCAAATTAAATTTAGATTAATTATGGTTTAGTAGTATTAAGTTATGTGGAGGAATAAATAAATTAAAAATTTATTTAAAAGGGGTTAATAAGGTAAATGTAGATAAATAAGATTTAATACATTAAAGGGGATGGTAATACTTAAATTAAGATTTAAATATTATGAAGGTGGATCATATTTAATTAAATAAATTAATTAAATAGATAGAAGAATATAAAAAATATAATTAATTAAAATTAACTATAATGTTATGAGAATATTAATTAAATTAATATAAGGATGATTTTGGACGTCTACATTTTGCCCCTCTTTAATGTGGCGTTGAAAGTGGCGTCGCGTCAAAGAAAAGAAAATAAGATTCCCTAGAGAGAAAATTAATTATGGTGGGAGATGAGATGATGCCCCCTCGATAAAATAACAGAAAAAATAAATTTTGTGAAATTTTCTTGAAAAAAGGCAGAAGAGAGGAAGAATAGATAAAATGGGGGAAATTAGGTGGTGTCGCAAGACACGTCCTTGGGGGGGGTAGACCTAGGCTAGATCGGGGACATGATGCCCCAATCGGGATGGGGGAATAAACAGAAACGTTGCCAAGAGAAAAATGCAAAATGAAATACGACCTAGCTCAAATGCAATCCTAACTACATGATGGCAGTGGGATTTATACCGTGTTAATGTTGGAGAGCACACCCTAGTTTGATATTGCAAAAGGAGTTATGCACCATGTGCTAGAAAACACAAGTGACATGGTTCCTTTGCGTGGACTAGACTCTCAGACAAATAGGTTGTTAGGAACAAGAATGCAAGATATCAGGTATGATGGATCTTATGAAATGTTACTCATGAGGAGAAGTAGTACATCTAGATCTTTTGAGGGATTTGAGATACATGAATTCTGCCCCCAGTAAGGCATACATAGTCATAACCGAATATCAAAATATAAATGCACTAACAAACTATGACAAGCAGATCATACCGCAAATGACACGTATTTCACCATATACTCACCATAACGAACCAGGATATAAAAGATCGAGGCTGTCGCAATAAGGACATAGAGAAACACAAGATAAAATCAACAAAAAGGTATCCTGAGCAAGTGGTCATTCAGTCCAAAAGTTCTTGCCATGAACAATTTTGATGTGAGGATTGATAGAACAGCCAACACCACAAGGATGCATCCTAATGGGCCAAAGATTGATTGATAAAAAATGGGAATTCACTGGCAATTGCTTGTGAATAGAACAAACAAGGAAAGTCAATCTGTCTGATGATTTGATGTAAAACGTTTGCGATCACTGTATCTAGAACAAAGCTCAGTGTTTGATTTGGTAAGCTCAATCATGCAGGAATTGTTATTGCGAAAGTGGAAAGATGGTCAAAGAATTACCTACACAAATATGGGTAGTGACACTTATTATGAAGGGTGATGCAAGCTGTATAGACAAACGGTGGAAACTGATGGTGGATCTGACTACACATGGCGCCTGAAATAGGTTTTCACCATGGTACTTATCCATTGCACCACCGAAGTGGTTTTCACAAATGGATGGATTTATTTCTCTTTCTCTTTTGCTTTTTTGATATTCTTTTCAAGCTTTTGTATTTTTTATGATTTTTGATTTTTTGATTTTTTTGCTTTTTTTGAATGTTTTTGTATTTTTTGTTTTTCTGATTTTTTGGATTTTTGAAAATTTTTATTGTACAATGGACTATAGACTGATCAAGCATAGAAGCGCTTGAGATGTAAAATATTTATAGGATCAGGGAGTGGATCTCCCTCTGGGAACACAATCTGATAGGCGCCTAAAGCATACTTTTTTGTAACAATGAAGGGACCCAACCAATTAGGTTCAGACTTCCCTTTCTTCTCATGGTTCTAGAGGTTCTTCATATTATGCTGCATGACAAGATCACCAACCTCAAACTGACAAGTTTTGATCCTTTTATTGAACTGAAGGTGAAGGCGATTTTGATACACGCAAAGGTGGTCTAGGACATTGAGGCGTCTCTAATCGAGGAGTTCTAGCTCTTGCAAGCAGGCAACTCTATATTCTTCTTCAGACAATAGATTCTTGAGAGAGATTCTAACAGAAGGGAGGTCAATTTCAATAGGTAGAATAGCCTTAGTACCATAAACAAGGGCAAAAAGAGTGGCTCCCATGGGGGTTCAAATGGAGGTGCGATAAGCCCAAAGGGCAGGGTTGAGGTGAAGGTGCCAATCACGGCCAGCTTCATTGACTATTTTCTTGAGGATTCTGAGGATGGTTTTATTCATAGCCTCAGCTTGACCGTTGCTTTGTAGAAAGTGCTTGAAAGAGGTATGGTGGGTAATGTTGAACTTCCTACATAGCTATGTGACATCCTTGTTCTTGAAAGGTCCTCCATTATCAGTAACAATGTCTTGAGGAATGCCATAGCGATAGATAAGATAGTTCAAAATAAACTTTGAAATCTATTTTCCAGTAGTGTAGGTGAGAGGAATAGCTTCAACCCACTTGGTAAAGTAATCTGTAGTAGTCAGGATGTATTTATGGCCATTGGATGAATTAGGGAAAATCTGGCCAACAAGGTCGAGACCCCAGCATGAAAAAGGCCAAGGGGTGATGGTGGGTTGGAGGGATTGGGAGGGAGTGTGTATCAAATCATCATGCTGCTGACAAGGTACACACTTCTTCACATAGTTGTAGGCATCTTTCTCCATAGTAGGCTAGTAATATCCAGTGTGTAACAACTTTTTGGCCAAAGTAAGTCCACTAGAGTGGGCCCCACATATTCCTTGATGTACCTCCTCCAAGGACATTTGTGCTTCATGAGAATTCAAACACCTTAAAAGAGTTCCATCGAAATGCTTTTGGAAAAGGGTATCAGCAAGGATTGTGTATCGAAAAGTGTGGTGAATGAAGGTTTTACGTTGATTGGGGGTTAAAGTAAGTGGGGTATATCCATCGCGTAGGTAGAAATACACTTCTTGGTACCATGGGGAATTGGGATCAACAATTTCACACACCATTTTAGAATTTGGTTTGTCATAGGCAAGGACCATAAGATTCTCAATAAGAAACTCACACTATGCGCTATGTTCTGGCATAGTGATCAAGGACCCAATTGTTGCCATGGCATCTGCTGCTTTGTTGTTTGTGCAAGGGATCTGTTGGAAGATTAGCTCGATGAAATGCATCTTGAGATCTTCAACTGTTTAGCAGTAGGGAAGTAACTTGTCATCCTTCATTTGATATTCATCCATAACTTGTTTGATAACCAATTGTGAATCACCAAGCACCAATAAAGTGAGAATCTTCCATTGTATGGCCTGTTGAAGTCCAAGTACAAGGGCTTCATACTCTTCAATGTTTTTGGTACAAGGAAATTGTAATTTGAAAGATTTATGGATGAGATCCCCTTTTGGTGTAACAAACAAGATTCCTACCCCCAATCCTTTCTGAGTGAAGGATCCATCAAAATAAAGCTTCCATGGTGGACTCAGGGAAAGATTAAGGACTGATTCATCTAGAAAATCTATGATCAGAGGATGTTTACCATCAACAGGTGCTTCACCTAATTGATCTGCAATTACTTGTCCTTTGATAGCTTTTCAATCCACATAAATAATGTTGAACTCACTAAGGATCATGACCCATTTTGTTGTATGACCAGTAAGAGCAGCGCGTGCCAGGAGATATTTGAGTGGATAAATTTTAGCAACAAGATGAATTTTATGATTAAGCATATAATG
The DNA here is from genome assembly GCA_018584345.1 of Thuja plicata. NCBI lineage: Eukaryota > Viridiplantae > Streptophyta > Pinopsida > Cupressales > Cupressaceae > Thuja > Thuja plicata. The sequence continues at coordinate 8,911,439 of MU224737.1, forward strand.
TCATAGCTTCTATGTACAGAAAAAAATGGCCAAACATGCCTTCTCAATGAGGGAATAATTCAACTCATAGCCAATAAGAGTTCTGCTGAGATACTAAATTGCTCGCTCTTTGCCAGTGTCATCCAATTATGCCAGGAGGGCTCCCAACGTGACCTCTGTAGAAGATATGTGAAAAATTAGAGGATGACCAGCAACAGGTGGTACGAACATGGGTGGATTAGCCAAATAGTCTTTTAGTTTCTGAAATGCATTTTGACACAAGCAATCCCACTGGAACTTGATATTCTTGCGCGGGAGATGGGAGAACGGATGCACCTTGTCAGCCAGTTGTGACATGAATCTTTTGATTGATTGCAGTTTGCCTTGTAAACCACATAATTGCTTCAATGTTTTGGGTGGTGGCATCTCTAGGATTTCTTTCACTTTCTTTGAATCAACTTCTATTCCACACTGTGACATAATGTATCCCAGCAGCTTACCCGACTGTACTCCAAAAACACACTTCTTAGGATTCAACCTAAGTTTATACTTCTCCAATCACTCAAAAATGGTAGTAAGGATAGGAATATGTGATTCCCTTGTTTTGGATTTGCCTAAAAGATCATCCACATAATCTTCCATGATGACATGCAAAAGGTCATGGAAGATGGTAGTCATTTCTTTTTGATAAGTGGCTCTGACATTTTTAAGGCCAAAAGGCATCACCTAGTAATAGAAGGTGCCCCAAGGTGTTGTGAATGTAGTTTTGTGCTGGTCTTTTGGTGCTACCCTAATCTGATTATAACCTGAGAAGCCATCCATAAGTGACAAAATTTGATGTCCTGCCGTTAAATCCACTATAATGCCAATATTAGGAAGTGGAAAATCATTCTTGGGACATGCAAGGTTTAGGTCTCTGAAATCAGTGCATATGCAAATGCCCCCAGTAGGATTACCTACTGGTACACTATTAGAAACCCATTTAGGATAATCGATTGGTTTGATTACTTCAGCGTCCAGCATCTTCTGAAGCTCTACTTTGACTACTAATGCGACTTGAGGATGCATCTTGTGAAGTTTCTGCTTAATAGGTTTTACACTTGGATCTACAGCAAGATGATGCATGACAAGATCTGTATCAAGCCCAGGAATGTCTTTGTAGGTCCAAGAAAAGTTGATTTTGTGTTTATGAAAAAATGTTGTCATGTCTTTCTTTTCTTGATCACTGAGAGAAACTCCAATGTAGGTGATGTGTGGATCTTCTTTTGTGCCTAGGTTGATTGGAATAGTATCTTCAATGATCATAGAGGACACTTCTAGTTCTGATGATATAAATGACAAGTCAGCCTCTCCCTCCCCTAGCACCTCAGAAAGGTTTTCACTAGAGGAAGCATCCTTTATTTTGTCTTTTTCTCCATCCAAAGGACCCTGCAAGGGATTTTCACCAGAGGATGTGTTTTCTTTTTTTTTTTCACTTTTGCGACTGAGAGGGTTGACTTGGCTACTGAAGTAGGCTTGTTCAATATATTGTATATGATGTTTGTATTCTTAGAGATTCTTAAGTCCAAATAGGGCTAAAACTGCCTCATCTGAATCACATATGTCCAAAGCTAGTGGTGAGTCTTGCTGATCCCAGTCAATTAATTTAGGGTTTGTGAGGGGTAGACAAGGGGACGAAAAGTCATCTTGGGTGATAGTGAAGACATGGTGATTGTCTTTTAGGTCATCCTTAATATATTATAAAGGAATTTTGAAGAACTCTTCCTCAGTGTCTAAATCTGTGGCAGCTAAACAATAATCCTTAGCGAAGTTAGTCTTAGTCTCTACAGAACCCAATCCGTGTCCTTTAGGATAGCCATTAGGTGTTATGATCTTCTTCTTACCTATTTCATTAGCTCCAAGGCCAGTACCATGATATCACATGCTTTCGACAATGGGAGTAACTTTAGGATACTTTCCTTTGGGGAAAATTACAGGTCATTCTTCTTCATCATTATAGAGTCAATCAAGGACACTATATTCTATGTGTTCATCTGATACAAACCCCCAATGTTCAAAAATAGTTGACTTGCAGCGCATAAGCGCTTTATCTTTGGAGAGGGTTAATGGTGATGGTCTTCTATAAGAATTTGGAGACAAAGGGAGTTGTCCAATACATAAAGGACTTTCAAATTTATACTCTCCCATGCCTTGAACTGTAAATGTGGCCTTTTCTTTAGATGAGGAGGATTTGTCTTCAGTAGCTTTGTCTTCAGTAAATTTTTCATGTCCTTTGGATTGCTCAATTGGTGTTTTTGATGTCTTTTCTGGAACAGGGGTTTATTGATTGAAATGTCAGCCAAACTCATTCAACAGATAGTAATTAGCTTGTTTCCCTTCCAATCTTTTGCAATATTGAAAGGGCTCAGGATCTTTAGGAATTGTCTCTACCATGATGTGGGAACTTCAGACATTGATGATAGGTAGAGGGTACACCTTTGATAGTGTGTATCCATGGATGTCCTAGCAAGATGTTATAAGGTAGATCTAGATATAGTACATGGAAAATAGTTTTAATCAGGGTCGGGCCCACTTGTAAGGGTAGTGTGATCAAACCCTTGCTTTCTCATTCTCGATCATCATAGGCTTTTATTTTAGTTCTCTTGTTTGCGTCAATGAGGTCCTCAGAAAGACTAATATTATGAACCATTTTCAATGTGCACAAATTTAGGCCAGATCCACCATCTATGAGGACTCATTTTACTCTTGTGGAGTGAATTTTTCCTTCTATATGGAGGGACTTATTATGATGAGGATCAGGACTACCAAAGTCCTTATCAGTGATGACTAGATGTTCTTGTGCGGCTAGGTTCCCTATCATAGCTTTGAATTATGCAGGATTGATGTTCTCAGGGACACAAGATTCATTTAGAGCTTTATCAAGGACTTCTTTGTGAATTGGTGAGGTTGTCAAGAGCTCTAGAATGGATATCTATGTAGGCATCTTTCGTAACTGGGCCAACAAGTCAAAGTGCGAAGCAGGATGAGCAGCAGTAGATGGTGTAGCTGGTGGATTTGTAGATGTAGAAGGTTTATCAGCAGCTTGAATAGTGACTCTGGGTCTATGTAAAGTGGCATTACAATCAGCAGCTTTGAGGATTATGGTATTAACATGCGTATCAGATTCTTCAATGCGGCCACAAAGAGAATCAAACCCAAAGATATCATTTTCACTTAAACTCCTCCATGTTTGATCATGGCCTATAATAGTATTGGTAGAATAGTCATATGGGATTGCATTTGACGCATTGTTTTGATTATGAGGTGGGAAGGGTTGATTGTAGACTTTGAGTTTCGCATTAGATGAGGATGCATTCTGACCTTCAACTTCAATTTTCCCATCCCCAATTAGATCTTGCACAAAGTGTCTAAGCTTCATGCATTTCTTGGTATCATGCCCCTTGATGCGATGATAATCACAATACTCATTATCTCTATACCAAACAGGTTTAGGTTGATTATCATCAAAAGGTCAAGTATTTGGGTAAACTATCATTCCTTGATCCACAAGTTGTTTGAAGATCACATCTAGAGGTTCTTCCAAAGCTATAAGTTGTCATCATTGTCAATTGTCATTATTGTTGTTGTTGTTATTGTAGTTGTTGCATGGGAATAAGAATGATTGATTGTGCAGTTGTTGATTATTCTAATTCTGATTGTTGTTCTGATTCAGATTATTCTGATTGTTCGGATGCTGATTCTGATTTTGGTTTTTGTTGTGATACTAATTTTGATTCTGATTATTATTGTGATTGTTTTGATTGTTATTGTTGGATGCTTGAACATTTTGAACATGCTTTGCATCAGTCACTCCATCATTGACAACTCCTTTGTTTTTACTCTAAAATTTGGTTTATCATTATTGGAAGGAGTACAATGTTTGATGCTACCTCTTTGCAAAAGGCCATCTTCAATGTCTTTTCCCTTATTGACAAGGGATTCAAAGGTGTCAAGTGAAGCCATTTTCATTTGGAAGGACATCTTAGAGATTAAGTTCTTTGTGAAGATGTCAATCAAGTGACTATCAGGTATTTTCCATGGCATGTGATTTGCAATATGTCTCCATCGTTGTAAGAAACTAGCGAAGGTTTCTCCATTCTTTTGTTTGGTATTGCACAAATTGTTGAGTGTTGCTTGATGCTCAATGTTATACGAATATTGTCCAACAAACTTCTCTGCAAGATCAGAGAAGGTAGAGATTGACCCATAAGGAAGGGCCATGAACCATTCCAAGGTTGCACCTGCAAGACTCCTAGTGAAAAGTCTCTTTAAATAATTCTCATTATAGGTGACCTCTTGACACGCAATGTAAAATTCTTTGAGATGTTGTAGAGGACATGTTTCACGTTTGTATTTCTCAAACTTGGGCATCTCAAAGTTTTGTGGGAATGGTTGCATTGTGATAGACTTGTCAAACGGATAGGGACAAATCTCTTCAAAAGAAAACTCCTTCTTGCCCCCATTCTGTAAGCCTTGTACAATGTTCTTGATCTCATTGAATTGTTGGGTGAAGTATGGAGTATTCTATGTGAAAAATAGGGGTACATAACCTCCACCTCCTCCAAATTGTGTAGTTGAAAATCTTGTCGAGGTCATACCAATGGTAGGAGGAGGTATATACTGATAGGCTCGTGACGTGTTGGTCGTAGATGTCTTTGCCCCCATTGTTTAAAAAAAAAATGAAGGCAAGGGAATGGAAACCTGCCCTATGTTATTGTCATTAGCACTTACACCTTGAGTTGTTGTTGTTTGAGTGCTATTATGTGTAGTATCATTTGGCAAAGCACTTATGATCTATTGAATTTGTTCAGGTGTCAAGTGGGGTATTGATGTAGTTGTTGATACTGGTGCTGATATAGGTACTAATGTGGGAGGTTCACTAACAGGTCCCTTACCAGTGTCACATGATGATGTAGCATTTGAAGTAGAAGCCATGGCTGCAGTAGCGGTAGTAGTGGCTTTGGTGACATTTCTGGTAAGGAGTGTTTCATCAAAGTCAATAGGAACTGTGACACCGTTATGAATAAGATTCAAGAATATTTCATCACTATTATGCAAAATTGCCTTCTCAACCATTTCCAAGTTGTAGGGGTCTCTAAGGAAGTCATTTACTTGGGTGGGTCTTTCTTCTTGATCCACCAATTCAGTTTCTTCGGGCACTTCCTCAGCTTGTATCCCAATTCCTTGAAAGTATTGAGTGGCAAATGGATTCTCCTCACGGGTAACAGTGTTGAATGTTGTTCGCCTCATGTTTCTAGCTTGGGATCGAGTGACAACCATACAATGGAAGAAGAATGGAAGACAAGGAGATGTAAGAAATGAAATGGAGCAAAGATCTTTGATCTTGAATTTGATTGGATTTGATTGATTGATTGATTGATTTGATTAAGGATTGACTGAGGATTTGATTGATTTGATTGATTGGATTTAAAGGTTTTTGGAACAAAACCTAAGCATGTCAAAACCTTATGATGACACAAACACAAAAGGATTTAAATTAATACCTAATCTACTTGAAGATGGACTTGTGATCTCAAGCAAAATGGGACATCACTAGGGATTTAAATTACTTGAGACAAACTGATGGTCTACAAGTAATGTTGTGTTTGTTTAAAGATGAAGGTTTGTGATACTTTGATAAGGTCTTTCAACCTAAAGATTTGATTTGATTTGATGGTTTGATCTAATTATCCAAGAGAAGGAAGAATGATGATGGAAGAAATGGAAGAATGATCCAGAAGCAAGGTGTTACCTAATCGTATTGTTCAATGGTAACAAAGGCACTGTTGATTGAAAAATTGGCCATGAAATTGCAAACTTTATTATTGTAAAGGATTTTGTCAATCTTCTCACGATGTTCAATCTCTTGTTTCATAGATATTGCAATATGTTGATATTCCTTAGATTTACGAGTGGTTTCTTTTTGCTCTTTAAGGACTGGAGGTGTTGGAAGCTTAACCTTCTTATGTTTCTTGAAATTGGTCATGTCATGGAAAATCTGACTTTGGCTGAATGAATGAATGATCTAGGACAAATGATTCTAGGGTCTTGTAGAAGGTCAAATTTTGATTATCTCGTCCAATTTTGAAGCTCACTATTTTAAAGCAGAGACGACAGTCTCAGACGTAGCTGACGATCTTCACAGACGGTGATCTGCACAGACGGTAATCTGCGAAGATGGTGGATCCAGAGTGGAGATGGTCGACTGTGACTAAGGTAGTGTGTTGAAATTCTAGGCAGATTTTTGACTTTCAGTCTGATTTTGGGCAAATTTGTTCAATGGAAAGAACTGATTTTCAGCACAGGTAAACCAAAAAATAACAGACACACATCTCAAAATAATCCAACAAGGGACAAAGAAACCTTGAGGGATACTGACAAATGTGACATTAGGAAATCTTGCTTCAATTTTGTAATATCTCATTTGTGTATGTTCAAGTGACTCTTTCAAGTCACTTATGTTTTTGCTGGGTCTAGCACAACGAAGATAGTTCAAACAGTAGCTACCTTAGGAATTTGGCTTCGCATGAAATATTATAAGCCCATTTCTTGGTAGTCCTTCAGCTCACACAGCATGTCACCCCCGGAAGGGTGCCCATATTTTTTTCTTTTGCCAGGTATTATTTTCATGCTACAAAGATCTCTTTCGCAACATAATACCCTGGGACACGTATGATGGGAATCTTGGGGGAGAATCGTCCCTCCCCTTGCACTATAATAAGTCACCATTTAGAGGTGAATCGGGTAGGCTACTAATTTATAGTTGCTAGCAAGGTTTCGTGGCGTCCCCACAATTGGTTTGTATGGTGTGAGACACTTAAGTCTCTAGTTCAACCATGCCAATATGCTGAGGATATTCACTTAGTATAGACTACCATTGAACACGACCTGCCAAGGCTTGAAGGGATAAAGAGGACCTTTGGGTCGCACTTTATTTCTATACCGGCTGAAGGGATTATCGATTTGAGGTCATCCTCTAAAGGGGAAGCGCACCCTCTAAACAGGCCTCTCTAGAAGCTTGATTAAGCTAAGCTTTCTCTTCACCCAAGATTCGAGAAGGCGAGGGGAGAGGATACAACTATAACTTAATCATAGTGTCACTTATGTTAAAGGGGTTTTAATCTAATAACATATAGCTCGAAAGAAGTGTTGAGAAACACTTATTCAAACACACCAAAAAATGTTCATTCCAAAATTGAACCTAATTAAAGCAAACTATGTGTTTTCTACCTAAGCAAAAGACACAATAGTGTGATTAAACATACAAGTTCAATTTATTTCTCACACAGCAAAGAGGAAAGCTTAGAAATGTGTATTCATTTACTTTATGTCATTCAATATTGATGAGGTTTATTCCTTTAACATTCAAGATTGAGTGAGTTTCATTTTAAACAACATTCATTCCAATGAAAAATGATTAATCATACAAGTTCATTTAGATAATCTGTTAAATTAATTTAAGGAACCTGCACGAAATTTGTCAATAGTTTAAAATTTTAGATTTTAAATGCTGCAAAACCACAAAACCTAGAAAATGCGCAGACGGTGAAATGTCATAGACGGTGATCTGCGTAGACGGTGCTCTGCGGGAATGTCAAAAGACCTGCACAGACGGCAAAATGCAAGCAGTCAGATTCTGTTAAAAAAGAACAAACTTACTCAAACTTAAAAATAATAATTGTATCCAACCAGACAGCAATTAACTCTTAAAAAAACATTGTTAATATTAGAAATTCGAGAGTTAAAAATACTAAAAATTGACAAAAACTAATTTAAACCACAGTTTTATGTAAGTCTTTTTTAAACAAGCAGAGACGATGAAGTATAGGCGCAGACGGCTGAGTTGTGCAGACGGCCAAGATGTGGAGATGGCAATATTCAGAAATGGTGACTCCAGAGCGCAAACAGGTCTGCGTGAAATTTTTCTGAACTGTGAAATATCTGTAAGAAAAGTTATAAACCAAGGGATGTGGGTCCCACCAGGTGTGCCAAAATGTATGTGCTGGAATCCTACCTGTTGGGAGCACGCTCAGACATACAAATGTTAGAGAAATATATCAAATTAACTATACTAACATGTCTAAGCATACAATAAAACAACAATGGACTCCATCACAACTTCTGATAAGCTGAACAAGGGCACCCAATGCCTTGTTGATTTGCTCTTAGAGAAGGTTTTATGGGTGTGCTCTCCCAACACAATATATTAATCCCACTAATGACAAAAATGCAAGCTAAGAGATTGAAGAACTCATGAACAAGTATGAGAAACTTGTCTCAAGCCATCACAATAATTTGATGAATGCAAAAACTAATCTAAATTGATATGCAAGACTAACTAAGATTCATTCCATTATAAACCTAAGATGTGATATCTAGATTCAACAATGAAATAAACATTAGATGAACTAAGATTGCTA
>MU224737.1:8958230-8971960 GCA_018584345.1 Thuja plicata
GTGTTAGTGTGAAAATTCTAAGAATTTCCCTTGAATCATTGCATCTATGGAGGTAGTGCCGCTGGCAAGCTTTCATTAGGTTTGATCCCCGTCCATTTGCTAATTTCTTCATTCATAGGAGTAGTAGCAAAGCAGTGAGTAGTTTAGTAGTGGAAGCTTTGATGAGCGAAGTTGGAAGTGATATAAATTAAGGAGAAGGAATCAATTGAGTATACGTTGCAAAGCTAGATCCCATCATCATCATAGTGAGAATTTGGCATCCTTGAATGAACAACGTAAGCCCGCCTACGTGATTAACCAGCAAATCACATTAATATAACTGAGTTAGTATCCACAGGTGTAAGGAACCTTGGAGTTTTCTCATGTTCTTCATGAGTAAATACTTTTCAAGAGAGGGTTGAGTGTTTGATATCCTGTGTCAAGTGTTCAATTCCTATATGTTATGTAGTGGTACAAAACTAACATCAACAATTAGATGCTATCATATACAATGCCACGGTAGCTTTAACAAAACCTGAAATATAAAGCTTGCAATTTTCAAGACTATCCAATTTGACAAGTGAACAAAAACAAGATTACACAAGACAACTTGAACAGCAATTTCAACCGAAAATAGGCCTAAATTACCACCATAAAATCTGTGCTAAAAAACACTTATTTATAAGTTTTCACCATAATCTGCATTAACATACAAATTTAAAGCTAACTGCAGCTTCTATGCAATCAATAGTTTGCTTGCAATTATAGCAACCAAAAACAAATGTCCCCAAATACATCATTAAAACTTCAAATTTGCATAATAAATTTATGATAAGAACATGTCTCTGACTCTCCACAAATCTATGTTACCCGGGGATGCGTTTCCGGCAAAAATAGACCTGTCCCCGTTTCCGGGACGTCCCGGAAACTCAGAAACTTCCGGAAACCTTTCCCTTGGCTGTCCAATAAAATTATTGTTTCAGTTTTGATAATTTGTTTGATTTCCACTCTCATGTGAACTCTGAAGTTAAATTATTTAACACAAACATTATATGTTAAGGTTCTATAATTTATATAAGCATGCGTTATCTATGTTTTATATGAATATTTAAAATTTCCCTCTATATTTTAAATTTTCCCTATTTTTTATATAGCTGTTCCCACTGCCGTCCCCTGCTCCGAGAAAAAAAAATCCGTCCCAGAAACCCGTCCCCCCGTCCCGGAAACCTGGGGTAACATAGCTACAAATAGACCTTTCAGAAGATCATCTAAAAATAGAATATCTCTGAATAGATTTCCTAAGCAAATTATCTTGGAATATCTACCTCCAAAAAATAGAGAAACTAAGAATAGCCAGTTTGGAATGTTGGCGGCTCCTCTAAATGAATCTGACATAGCCACTTTGCTCCAATGATGACGGATCCCTTGAGAAACTTGAAACTCTATCAGTTCACCCTTCACTTGATAACCTTCACATAATGACCATGAAGCACCTCAAATGAAGGGGTCATGAAATTATAACTTTTCAGCATTTACTTTCCAAATTCCCACTACTTGATGTTTGATCTGTGAACTTGTGTTACAAAACCCTAGCGCAAGAAGGTAAAACTCATCACACTTTAATGCCAAAAGCCTCGGCACTTCGCTGATTATTTGTATACTGTGCTTTGATGTCTGCAAAATTGTCTTAAACTACTCAGATATCAGTTGAAAATACTGTTAACACTTTGCTGACAGTGCTTTGGAAGCCTGCTGCTATCTACTCTGAGTGATAGAAACAAACAAAGCTTAAAAAATCTGCTGAAAGTTTGTTGCTTTGATGATTGAAGCTGCTGATGAATCCCTTGGAAATCTGCTGAAACTCTATACCTTGGATGATTACAAACTTACCAAGTTTGTCACAACCAGTTGAAGATCTTCCCTATTTTAATGATATGTTCTTGTTTTTATGCTTCAAAAGATGGAAAAACATGTTGCAAAGCATCACAATCTTCATTTACGACACTGATGACATTAAACCTGAAACAATTTTTTTCTCATCTTTGCTAAGGCGTGCTTCTATACAAAGGAATCTCCTTTCAAAAATATAACTCAATCATGAAAGGTGTTCTTCAAGCCTAAATACACCTTTAGTTTTGACCTGGCCTCACAGAGACATGCTTTTTTGGCCTTGAGGGTCCTTTTTCCATATTATCAATTATGTCTTGAAGGTCTGGTATGCACATCATCATATGAATTAACTGTTTGCAAAAACTTATAATGTTGTCTTCCTTTGTATGGACGTGAGATGCATCCTTCGACTTCAAAAATTGTGTATCTCTCTTTATGAGGCATTCTCCTGGCTATAGACACACCTTTTAAGAGATTGTTTATACTCTCTTTGCCTAGGTGCAACTTTTTCACATAGAAATTAGAATACAATTTTTGCTATGCTTTGACTTTTCTTCTCTGTCGGAAAAGGATGCTCCTTACAAATACATGCAGTTGTTTATTTTAATACTTTGGATCCTTATTGAGGCTTGTGCCTCTCCATTGGCTTACATATTTTCAGAATTTATCTTTCCCTTGACTATACACCTCAATTACAAGTGTGCCCTTGCATTGGCTGACATTTTTTAATTTGACTTAAAATTGCACTCCTTTAGAACAAAGCACTCCTCAAATCTTTTATTTTGTGGCATCTCTTCAATGAGGTCTGCTTGACATGTATTTTTTAAAATTTCAACTCAACCTTTCCACCTCTGGTTAGACGTGCTCCTTTACACTAGCATGCACATTTTTCTGATTTTTGTATAAAATTTGAACTCCTCCATTGAGGTGCATTCCCCTTCATTAGGCTGCAAATTTTCATGCCTTTCCTCCCTCATCTAAGCTCGAATCTTTGTCTTGCCAAATATGTTGAAAAGCTCCTCTTGTTGACCCTATAAAGACACTAAAAGACAGACAACCATCAAAAGAGTTCAAGTATGGCTCACAAAATGAGGAATTTTAAAGATTTGACTGAAAGGATGACTCAATATGAAAAACTTTGTATGGGTACAACAAATTTGAGAGGCTAGCAAAAGTCAAGGCAAATGCCAAAGCTAAAATAGATTGTTGCCAAAGTAAGAGAATTGGCCAAATAGGAGACACAAATTGAGTCTTTAAAGCAGCGAAATAATAAAATGAGCATAGAGAAAGTTGCTCAACCAATCTAAAAGAGGTCAAGGCAGAAGAAAAGAATAAAACACAAGTAACTGAGGCTGAGGAGGACAAAACACAATGGGAATTGGCAGGTAAAAAGATGAGTATCAGAAGCTAGCCAAACAAAAGAGGAAAAACAAAAGCAAGAGGAAACAAAAGTAACAAGAGGCTAGAAAGAGAAGAGAAGAGAAGAGAATTACCTTAAAGAAGAAATTGTTGCGAAAGAGAAGCAAGAGTAATTGAAAAACCCAAAAGTGACCAAGAGGTATTTGTAACTCTCTTTTGGTGCAATGGCACCATTTCACACCATATGTTTTCTTCAAGTCAAATTCAGGGCCTCTCCTAAAACACATGGAGATATTGTTAAGTCCTAATTCCTCTCTAATCAAATCAGACAACTAATGACAATGCCAACTCTGTCATGCAGTTTTCTATAAAAACAACAAAATAAAGTACACGAGGCAATAAAAAGTAGGCGGTTGTGTTTCTTGCAACTGCCAAGACATCCCTTCATCTTCCATTCTTGTCTATTATTGTACCATGCTTGCACTATGATAATAACAAGTTAACACAGACATCTGGTGGCATACATTCAATCCCTTGGAATTTGCACATAGCCTTTTCATAATACAATCTTGCAATTTAAAATTCTAAAAGGGCACCTTCTCTTTCTGGAGCCACTCCTGCTGATCAAGCACACAGTTAATATTTGTACTCTTGTCTTTGATTCCATTCATAACACATTTGAATTCATACGAATGTGTTCTCTGTTGGGCACCCTTGAGCTTCAAATCAAGAAGGCAGAAAAAAGGAAAAATAACAAAAGCAACAGGCAATGAGAATGCCACCAAAGTAGATCAAGGAAAAAACTGGAAAATAAATGGAAAGGAAAAAAGAAGAGTTAGATGAGAGAGAGAGAGAGAGAGAGCGAGCACGTGAAAGGCTGTTAAGAATTAAGAAATTCTAGATCTGAAGGTTTTGGAATCTGCTTTAGAAAAAGAAAGTTGAATTTAAAAAATTCTCATATGTAGAAGGAAATGAGGCATGCTCAAAACAGTTGCGTTAATCAAATAAAATATTAAAGCCAATGTTCCAGAAAACAAGATTAGAAGGCAGCATCAATTAAAATGCCTACATTGTTAACTTCAATTTCAACAATGACAATGTAATAGTTTAAGTGAGCAAATGTAACCCGTACACAATGCAAGTTAAATGAAGCAATAGACACCAAAATGCTAAAGATAATTATTAGCTACATTACTGGTTTCTCCCCTCTTATGCCCAAATCCAGGCCCAGTTTGTACCCGGTCTAGATTCAGAGCCAATTTGTCAGGGGGTTTTGTTCAGGTGCGTACGAACAACCGTGGAATCATCCCAAACAAATTTGCATGAACCCATGAAGAATTCGGTAGAAAACTTGCATGCCCTATGCCAAACATCATGTACATCACCTCTAAAAAATTTGAATATCTCTGATTTTTTCGCTCATACATTTTAATAAGAGAAAAATGGAAAGGCAAAAACCCCAGATGCGGCAAAAATCAGACCAGCCTTATAATTGAAGGCAGAAATACAGATTGGGCAAAATTCATGCAGGAAGACAAATCTGAGCATCCATAGTTTCAATCTGTAACACTAATAGTAATATAATGTTAATATGATATAGATACTTGTTTAAGCCATACAATGGGGGGTAAATATTATTTTAATTTCAAAATAATATTTGATGTTACTAATATTTATTATTAAATTAATATTAATAATAAAGATTAATTTAAATAAAATTATCAATATTACTACAATAAAAGAGATTAATAAGTCTGTAAATTAATTTATAGAAGTGCTAATTTATATATATATGAATATTTATATTAATTTTATAATTGTTTAGTGATTAACTTTAATATTGTATTTATTGTTATCCATTGAAAATACTCTCTCTCTCTCTGCATCAACAACACAAAATGGTTTGATTTCCTTTGTTTTGGTTTGTTTGGTTCTAGTTTTGGCATCTCTCCATCCAATTTGCAGAATCTCAGTTTTCAGTCACACGGCATGTTAGAGGAAGCTTCCTATAAGTTGCATAAAAATAGAGAGACATTTGAATAGTAATAGACATTCGCTGATGTAAATTATACAGAAAAATTTGGTGATAACAGGTGGAGTAAATGTGATACAAATGCCACTTAAAAAGTGAATGTTAAAACCAAAATTTATTTTGAAATCTTTTGATATGCACGTTGAAAGGAACTAATAATAACAGTCAATGTGACAACAACACGCTTTTCATATTATTAGTTAACTGTGACTACTTTCAATGTATTCAACACAAATTTGCTTTGCAAGATAGTTTCGAAGATCATGGCAGCCTGTTGTTCTGTAAGGGTAAGTCTGATTCAGATTTGATTCTTGGCAATGGAAGTTCTGGAAGCAATGGTAGATGAATATTGAATGATTTGCGGAAATTCGTTACCAGTCATGATGCAGGAGTTATAGTTGCAACAGCCGCGTAGGCATAATGGGAAGCAAATACATTACACGTGGTTGTCTGACAGATCGACTGCAGGATATGTATTTATTTCAAGTGAATTGGCAGAGATGTAATGCCAAGAAAGATGTTATTACCATTTCTTCGAAAGGGAAAAAGACTGCTGAATATTAAAGGATAGCAGAAGTTAGAAAGAAGATAACAATGAATGGTTGAGGGTTGGGGCTTGCATAAGGGAACAGGTAGGAGAAGATGATGGGCAATCGATGGAATAAGAGAACCGGTTTTGTGGCGGGTAGGCAGAGAGAAAAAGGTGATTGAAGGAGGGATCGGGTTGGGTGTGGCTGCGCAGATAGGAGGAAGACTGCGTAGGAGTTTTGGGGCAGCACATGAGAGAAGAAAATGGGTAGACAGCACTGGGAATTCAAAGAGAATACATTTGTGAATGATATGGAGTAGATTAATTTTACAGTGAATCGAGGACTAATGGGTTCCATTGATTTGTATTGAATTTCCAAACAAATAAATTTGCGTGGAGAACTTTCACTTTTGTGAATTGTGATTTAGCAATGTGTTTACCTTTGAGTTAATTGGTTGCATTCTCAATCTAGAAAGTTTCAGAAATTTGTCTTGCATCACACACACACACACAGATAAATCCAAAACAAACCCAATTTCCAAGAACAATTCAGCTGAATCCATGAACCAACACCAAGGCCAGTAACTTGGACTATTAGGATATATTTATTAAAATCTATTTGACAAACCATACTGTTTCAAGTAAAACTTGAACACTATTTATAAGAATGATTCTCCAAGCCTCGAGGAAGGGGAGCATGACAATGTGTTTCAGCAATGTAACACCGGCGCGGGGGGGCGTCGGGACGAGTTTCCGGAACAGGGGGACAAAGGGCCTCAATTTCGGGACGGTGGGGGGACGGCGGCGGGGGATGGGGGAGGGGGGGTGNGGGGGGGGGGGGGGGGGGTGCTGCATACTATACATATTACATATAGAACTTGAAATGCTAGATATGAAATGTTGTTTTTGTATAACATACCAAATTGAAATACTTGAACATAGCAAAATTGCAACACGAACTAGAACCATTGAACATTCAACATAGTAACATAGTACATACCCAATAATAACATTCAAAAATCAAAATTCAAATAGAAATTCAAATATCCGTCCCGGCGGCAGCGTGGTTGCGGAATGGTGGAGGTGGGGGAACTCGGGTACTCCAAGAACCCGGTGCGGGGACGTCCCGGCGACGGGTACTTTGAGGTTTTGGTGGGGGTGCAAGTCCCCAGGTTTCACTATGTTTTAGTGAAACAACTTCTTATTTCAAGTTTTGGGCATGGCTAAGGGACAACTATTAGAGGCTATGTTACCAAGTTCTCTAGTTTGAGGCCCCATGCCCGCTTTGAAATGCCTTAGGAGCAAGAGTGGCTTGGGAGCGTCCAAGGCGCCCTAGGTTCTCTATGGGTACTCACAGATAACCCAAGGTGTTTGGGATGTTCCAGAAGATCCAAAGTTCTCCCACAGGCAAGCAAAGACAACACACACCTAGAAATGCTTTAAACGGTGATTTTTGAAACTCCAAAACCTAAAAGTTGATGATTGGCTTTTGTGAAAGATGTAATGCTATTGTGATTGTGAATTTGTGACAACCTGGCCTTCTATTTTAAAGCTAATGAGCTAAAGCAAAGGTATTAGGACTGTCAAGATTTTATTGTCAGTATTGAGTTTGGTGTTTGTGGTATTAATGATCTTTTAGTTAAAAGTTTTACTCTTTCTGCAAGAATAAGCCTACACAACCCATTCTCTTCCTGTGTAACAGTTCTTGTAATCTTAGTGTCGGGATCATGGGTTGTAAAGGTAATTTGGGATGTTAATCTAGTTTATTACTGTCTGCTAGTGATTGTTCTGTTTAGTTGAAAATGAAAACTCAGTGGGGTTGTTAGATAAAAATTAATCTTGTGACTGTATTTGGTTTGGGAGTTGTTGGAAAGGGTTTGTTCAGTATTTCCTTCAAAAATTAACATTTCTCTCTGCCTAGGGTTTGTTTGATCAAAACCTTGTATCCTTACCTTTGAGATATACAAAGAATTTGATCATGAACTAGATTTGAATGGCCCTTTTCACTCTCAACAAATCATTAATCATGTACTAACAGACAAGGAAGAAGTGAAAATGATACAAATAATTCTACTTTGAAATCTTAGTTCCCAGACTCGAACTCAGCAAGGCTGACTCGACTCGTGACTTGGCAAAACGTAACTCACCAATGACTCGGCAAAGTGAAAAAACCATTGAAATTTAGAGAATTTTAAGGATTTAAAACTTGTTTCATGCACCCATTATTGAATAAAGCTTAAAGACACAATAACATCATCAAATAGAAGCTAATTTGATCACATACATAAATATGCATCGATCAGAAGTACAAACGCTAATTACTACATTGACAACAATTAATACACTGACAGATAACCAATATTATTAAACACAACAATAGGCATTTTATGTCGACTACATCCCCCTCAAAAGAAAAAGTCGTCTTCCAAACAACAAGTATACATCAAGTAATATCCAAGAAGACTAATGACAAGAGTGTAGATAATGACTCGTACTGCGCAAACTCAAAGTTGTAGTGTACTTCAACAATAAAATGGGGGTCTTGGGGCAACACCCCCAGTGGGGTCAAGGGGTAGAGCCCCTTGCGAGGATCTATGGGCAGCACCCCTTGCGGAGTCGAGGGGTAGCGCCCCTGTCGAGGTTCGGGGGCAGCGCCCCTGTCGAGCTCCCTGTTGCAGTACAGGGCGGGGTCGAGGGGCACCGCCACTGCCGCTAAGACCAAATTAGTGCCCTTAGAACCACATAAAACTCCATAGCGTGCATCATTTTCTTGAACTTTTTAGATGCCAAAAACAGTATTGATAAAGCCCAAAAATGCAATTTACAAATCTCTTATTTGTCGAACAAAGCACAAGAACTCAAGGAATTGCAGCTGCCATAGGTAAGGGTTGCGTTCATGTAGCTTCTATTTGATGATGTTATTAAAACTCAGTAACCCACTCAGATTCTAGACGTGACTTTTGCATCTCAAATTGAATGTTTTTAAGGCTGCAAGGAAGAAATAGGTCCAAAAAAAAGTAAAAAAATTATGTTTTTTAAATGCCCAACATAACATTGCCATCAGCCGAGTCAACTGGCTCGAACTCGGCCAGTCAAGCTGTGACTCGCGACTCGACGAGTCACGGCGAGTCACATGCCTGACTCACCCGAGTCCGACTCAGTCATTTTGACTCGGCAGCCTTGACTCGACTCACGACTTGCCGGCGAGTCTGGGAACTCTGCTTGAAATTCACCTGCATTTACAATGATTACTAGGTATTACGCTTAACAAGAGCATCCAATCCTTCACCCAGGACCAAGGTCTTTGACACAAACAGATAGACACAGAACTTTCTCAGATTCAAACATGTAACAGTCCAAAACCTCACCAACATTCTAGCGCGATAAATTTCTTCAAGCTGCACTAATGAATATATAATAGACCAAAAATAACTTTAAAATAACATAAGCAGACAAAAAGAAGTTGAAATTCCAAACGGTACAATAACAATTCACTGTTTGCATAATCCATCTAATAGACTGCTAATCATAGTATGGAACATGATTTATATTGAAAGCTGGCAAAAAGAAGAATGCTGTGTCATGCATAGATCAGTATATTGAACAATGAGATCAAAATTCTGATTGATATCTGCTAACTGCACCTCGTCCACTCTTCTCATTTTCCTCTTCTTCCATTTACCTCTTTTCCTCCTCTTTTGGTGTATGTAAAACAGCAATAGGCATCAGGTTTATTGAACTATTTTCACCTTAAAAGATTTTATTTTATTTTATTTTTAAATTGGCTGTTTTGAATGCATCTGATTTGAGTAGCACCCTAAAATCTAGGGATGGCTAAGGGGCACCACGAAGTCCCAAAACCAAAGGAACGTCCCTGTTTTTAGAGGACATCTCGGGACATCCACAAGACTTTTTTAAAAATGAGGGATAGGGAAGGAATGTCCCCTTCATCCCAAAATTACCAGGACATCCGAGACATCACTCAGATCATGGTGTTGGATTGCCATGAAACACTGGTTTATAATGAGTTACAAATACATAACACACCCACAGCTACAGGGTAACTTATTATTTAATTGTTTCAAATTTATTATAACTAAAGTCAGCATTAGCAACATACAAAAATGCCCAGTTCAAAATGTTATTGGCAAATGTTAGATCCAAGACTCCCATTACTCCAGAAGAACACAATTCGTCACAATATTGGATACAACCAACAACTTTAGTGATGCCATATACAATAAAAGCCTTTGCTGGTCATTCTTGCAGAAACTTAATACAACTGAATTTCATTCAATAGACAAAATTGACATCCAAATTCAAGATAACTGGATGTCTTGCGGAGGGGCCAATATGAAGGCATGAATTTTGTACAAAGCTCTGTATGTACTTACACAAATTGAAGGTCCATTTGGACTAAATGTGCAGCAGCTCATTATAATCTACACAAAGGAGTTCCAACCAATGCTCCTTAATGAATTTCCATCACAACAATCAACTCAACATGAATATACAGGCCAAATAAACCACTACATCCATCAAACTCAATTGAAACAAGCTTCATCCAGCTTCAGTTGACCATATTGATATTTCAGCCCACCAGGAATTTCTGTATGCATTAGTGAATAGAAATCCTATAGAATCCCATCCTTGTAACAAGTGGTCCAAGTCTCTGATAAGATGTGTTATCTAGAAGAAATAGTAGGCCCACACCATTTGATGACACACCACGCATGTACCTATGTCATGAAATTAAGGGAAAAACACAGTGATAAAGCAATGCATCACTCTTCAAGATTTTTGATACATTATACAAGAGAAAAAGAGTACAAGTAAAATGTTCGTTGAAATTAATACATACCTGGTTTGGCATCTCCGTACAGCTCTCCTGAAAATGTATGATAAAATCCACTGAAATTCCAGAGCAAGAGAGGCCATTTCAGTACCAAACAATTTGACTAATGAGCTAAGACAACATATAAGATAGCAAATGTAAAAGCGGTAAAATAACAAATAATAATAGAACCCACAACTAATATTACATTGTCAATTATATTTGTATAGGTACTCCCATAGATATATATATCTGGAGCTTTGCATTTGCTAAGGCACTTACATAAACAATACATAAAATTGTCACTTGATGTTCTTGAAGACACCATGCAAACTTTCAGAGACTGACATAATCTTATATAATAGTTATTGTAAATATTATCTGTCGATTAAAGTCACTATTCAATTATTTATGCATGAGGCAATCATATGATAGAGAAAGACATCTGTCCTAGTGCACCATGTTTGATGTTTCAGGCCATTGGTAATCCAAGGATTCCTTAAATCAAAAGATATTGGGCTCACCCGCACTTTAGGATTGGCAATCAAATCAAGGTTCTGTAAAGCTAGCAGTTTTCTCTCTTCGTGTGGTTTTCAAAAAAGATAAACAAAGGAATTTATTCTCAAAATGTAAGGGAGCTTTTGGGCAGAACTGCACGAAAAATTATGTTACTTATTTAATTTACCCTCTTTCCTGGCAAAGTCCTATTTCAGAGGACACCCAAATCATCAGAGGCAGTTATAAAAAGTTAGCTGAAACCATTCTCCTATGAAGAACATAAAGTTAGCTTTAAGAAGGATAACTCTGCATTGGTTTTTACCTCTGCATTGACATTCCTTACACAAATTGTCACTTTGATACCACATCAAATGATATTTCTATATTGCACAACGAAAATAGGACAATGAAAATTATAATTCATGCGTATGATAGAACATGATATATCCAAATAATAGATGATGGAAAAATTCAAAATAATAAATAACTGAAATAAGAAATCAGGGCAGCCTAACACATACAATAAACAGAAAAAATATATTCCACAATTTGACTATTTGAGAAAGATTCAACGAGTCAACAAAACAGAAATTGAAAATTACTAACAAATAGAACTAGTCAAACGTTATGCACGTACATGTTAGCCACAATCCACAGCCTGATTATACATAATGGCATATGGATGGCTAGTGCCATAACACAATAGTTTCTGAAAAGACATAGTTTCTTTGCCCTTTTGAAATAAGGGTTTAGATGCTAGCTTCTCTTACTTTCATAGGGACTCTCCAGGTAAACCTGGTGATGTATTGATGTTAGCTATCATATACTGCAATTCCTTAAAAAGTTCATATAATTGATCATTTTTATTACACATTCATATGATTGATATTCCTTCTTACACATGCCTTGGGCCATTTAGAGGCCACAGCCACAAGGTTTAAGAGGCTTCCAAGAACTGAAAAACAGGAAACATGACAGAAAATGGGTTAGCGAAATTTCAACACATCTAAAATGTATATGTATTATACATCTGTGATCTGTATGTATCTATCCAAGTCCGAATATATTTATGTGAGCATATGAGAATTGTAATCCTTTGAAAGATTTATCAACAATCCATCACAAACGCATCAAACATTAGACAATACTATCACAATTCCCCAAAAACAATAATTGTTGCATACCTAAAGACAGTAACCAAAAAATGAACACTGGGAATAAAACTTTAAAAGTTCTATTTCTAGGAAGATAGAAAACAGTAGAAGGAAACAAGCACAGACAATTTAAATCATCAATTAGAAATTTGATATCACAATGGTTGTATGTAAAAAAATATCCAGGAATGACTGCAATGTGCGTGATGTGCAAGATCTCTGAAGTGAAATGTGAAAAAAACTATACAAAATGACATTAGATATCAGACAAAAGAATCTTGCCCTTCTTCATTAAAGTTCAATGTTTAGAAAATTTAAACCAGATTTTTGCAGGTCAGAATAACCCACGACAAGAAATGACTGTAAACACCAAAATAAGATTAGAAATTATTTTTCCTATAAATTGTTGTTGGCCTACTAAACAACAAAGTTGTAAAATATGGCCAAGGATTAGTACCAGGTCCCTCTGACTACAATTAACATTTCTTTTGTCTCATGTTTAATTGCTTGGCTTCAAATAGAAGAATCTCAAAATTGTATCCTAGACGAAATAAATCAATGATAATTTAAGAAAATTGTATTTGCCAGATGTTGCATTTGATCAATAAGCAAGTCTTACTCAAGTAAATAAAAATGAGGAATACCTAGATTTAAACAGACAAAATATTCACCGTGGCTTTGGCAGAAAAGGTGGAAAGCATTTGGACCTTGACAGTTCTCAACACATTTTATCAAATAAAACCAATTGAAACACTGAATGCTTCAATTGGAAATGATATAACAATGAAATAATTCTAAACCCAAGAATATTCTCTTAGGACTATAACGGCAGATTGCCCAAAGCTTATTCAGATTGATAAACCCCACAGCTTAATGCTTTCAGCCTGCACACCCAAATGATGGGGTTACTAAAATATTAATCAAGGTGTTTGGGTCTCTCCTGTATTATAAACACATGTAGACATTATAAATATTCCACCTAATCATCGACCTTTATCATCATCATTTCATTCATTAATCATCATTACTTATTTATCCCATTTATTAATTAATATTATCGATCACATCATTAATTTATTACTAAGTTGCCGGATTCGGACCCTAGACCCCGAATCGGGGTTCAGGTCCGATTTGGGTCCGGATTCACCCCCCGGTCCGTGCATCCGCGGATCCCCACGGACCCACAGGTCCAGATCTGGACCCTGCCCGGATCCAGCACGGACCGAGCCAGATCAAGCAAAGTTTTGCTAGCGGACGGAGTTTAAGACGTTTTTTTTGGCAAAATTTATAAATTTTTGACATCCACAACCCAAATTTTTGACATTGCCGAACTTGGGCCCGCTGAAAAATAACTCTCGGTGCCTTTATAAAATAATTAAAGTCTAGGGGCAGCACAAGGGGCGCTGCCCCTTGACCCTGTCTTGGGGGCTTTGCCCCCAAACCCCCATTTAATAA
>MU224737.1:8972010-9009252 GCA_018584345.1 Thuja plicata
TTTGGGGTGGAAACTGCGCCAATAAAAGTGGGGAAAAATTAACCTTCGAGTCTTATTAGGCTCCATATAGAAGATGATGATGATGAAGAAGAAGAATATCAATAAATTATTAATCCATTAGTTGAACAGTGAACTTCAAACAATGATACTTGAACTGATGTTATGATTTAATTTTAATGTTTTGAATCTTTAAGATTTGGCATTGATCAATGATCAAGCATCATAGATTCATACTATGGAATGATTTAGTTTTAGAATTTTATGTATATTTCTCTTAATTTTTGTATATATAATGCATATATATATATACACACACACACAAACCCATGCGAATCCTAATGGTAAAAAAAAATTTCACGAATCCACAAACCGGATTCGCAAACCCGAATCCGTCCCCGAACCCGAATCGGCAACTTAGATTTATTATCATTATTAGTTATATTGATTTCTAATAATTTCCATTTATCCATTTAATTAAATAATATTTTCTTATTTAAATAAATGAGAACTAATTTCCATTTTCGAATCATCAGTGACCTCCTCTGATCATTTAGTCTTCATTTAGAAACTTCTTCATCCATAAATCAACCCAGTCTTCAAATGGAAACTTGTTCTTCACAATTATCCATCAAAAAATCTAAATAATTTGTTATTATCTTCTCATCAATTTGAAAAGGCAATTTTCCATTTAACAGCTCAATTAACTTAAGTCCTTGATCTTACCCTCGTCTCTCAATTGATTTTTCCTCAGAAAATCTGTAAATAGGATCATTCCTTCATCATTTCATATCAATCACTCTTATAGTCTATTGTGTCAAATCCATCCCCATTTGAATCTAGTTTTATGCTATAGAGTTGCATCCACATTTCAATAAGGCAAATCAAGTTATATTTTGAGGTTTGCATTGAAGTGGTTAGATTAGAGTTTAAGTTGACTTCAATTTGTGTTTTCAAGTTTGTTTAATTTTTAGTTTTTCAATTTCCTTGCACACATTCTAGTGAGCTGAAAGTAGTTGTGCAAGCCTTGGAACTAATCTATTGTCTGAGTGTCTAGTGATTTCCTGTCTTGCAAGTTGAAGGTGATTTGAAGGCATTCCGAATATCAACTTTTCCTAGGGCGTCTTGGGGTCAAATGAATGTCACATTTGTGTCCAGGAGGGCCAAGATACAAAAAAGGTACAACATTTCATAATTCATAGAAGGTTTTTTGTATTTTTGCAGGTCATAAGGATTTTGGCAATATGAAATTTTCATTCGATAGTACAATCATACTGTACAGATTGTACCATACAAAACACAATAGATTTATATTTTTCTGTTTGCAATATATGCTCATTGTATATCTACCCTCACACTGCATACACACACAATCACCAACACATACAGGCATTATATGTACATACCAACCAGTGATATACATACCTGTATACATGACTTCCGCATTTCAAAATTCTGTGTATACCTCTTGAAACCCCGCAGCATACATACACTAATAAGTACAATAATACACATAAAAGTTTAGAACTCAACATACATACATTAGCACCCACAGTATACATAAAATCTGCTGATATATATATATATATATATATATATATATATTGCCATTTTACACAACAAACCAATGTATATACACCAATCCCCACACAATATATACACATTCTCTCATATACACATCTACATTTTCCCCTGTATATACACATTCCCACATTCTTCCCCGTGACAGTAAATAGTCACAAAACCAATAGTTGTATACTCATAAAACTCTAGATATATTCATTGACTTATACAATATATTCACAAACATCCCACAGCCACAAAATATGCACATAAAACTCCAACCATACCCAATAAACTGTCACAAAAATCCACGACCAATCATAAAGCAGCAAATACAAATACTGTTTATACCTCCCACGCACATATGCCTCTGCATATTACTATCTAAACACTCAAACATCTCGCACACAAGTTTGACCTTTTGATTTTTTTATTTTTTATTTTCATTTGCTCTTAGCCCCGAGTCATATTACTAACAAGAGCTTCACTCCAACCCACAGTCACACCCCTCCTAAGCCCCTAGTTGCAGGGGTCTTAAGCCTAACCCCTTTGCCCCTAGTCACAGCATTACTTGCACATACGACATTTTTTGCTTTTCTTTTTAATTTATTAGAATTTCACAAAGAATCTAATGTTACAGTCTGTTTTTCAGTTTGCAGCATTTGTTATTATGTTTTTAACTGATTGTGGTAAGGATTTCCATACATTATAGATAATTCTGTGTATATCTGCATACCTCTGATTTAAAATGCATTTCATGATTATCCTAGGATGTCCAGTTCGCCCCTAAGGGCCCCCGGGTTCAGGTCCGGTCCACCTGTGGTTCGAACCAGACCACGCCCAGTTCAGACCCAGGCGGACCAGGCTGGAAAACATTGAACCACTAGCGAACTTGGTCCCGCAAACGGTCAAAGTCAGCGGCCAAGTTGGTTTTTTTTGCAAATTTAATTATTTTTTGACATCCATTGTTAGGGTTAGAATATGTAGGCGAATAGAAAAATAACTCCTGGTGCCTTTGTACAATAATAAAAGTCGTTTTTGGCTTTGTACAGGGAGAGCGCAAGGGGCGCTGCCCCTTGACCCCATCTTGGGGTGCTGCCCCCAAACCCCCGTTGAAATATCTTGGGGGAAACTGCACCGATAAAAGTGGGGAAAAATTAACCTCCGAGCCTGATTAGGCTCCATATAACATCCACAACCCTAAAAAGTGGATTCTAAAGGCTTATGTTGGCTTCCACTTCTCAGCTTGCACTTGATGAATTTGAAGATTTTGACACCAATAATGTTATTGGTGCAGCTGATCCCATTGGCCTTAGCTCTGTTTGTGAGTCAACTGATGCCAATGGAGAAGAAGAAGATGAAGAAGAAGAAAAAGAAGATGATGATGAAGAACATTAATAGATTTTTAATCCGTTAACTGAACTTGAAACAATGATACTTAAACTTGAGGTTATGATTTATCACTTGACATTTTAATGTTTTGAATCTTTGATGTTGAACTTGAGTATATGTCAATATGATGCTATGATGGTATGATCATGATTCATGATGCTATGATTACAAGTTTTGGTGTTTGAATGTTTTTAATATTTTATGATACTATGTGACATTCTAATCTTAACTCATGCTTCTATATATATATATATATATATATATATATATGTTTTTGTACTGACGAACCTAAACGAACCCAAACCCCTTTTCAAATTTTTGCCATACCAGCGAACCGGTTCTTCGAACCCGAACCCGAACTGGCATCCTAGTGATTATCTGTCACAGTATCATAGATATATATTGTTGATTCAGGAATGTTCTAATATAAGAAATATGTACGTAATGCTATGTATTTTTATACTCTGACTGCTGTAATCAGCCATGGTAGGGGAAATGAGGGATTACATGTAGGAGAATGGTGATGGGGTCACCTTCTAAGCATGCCACCTCATGGTATATGACCAAAGAGTCCCATGGGTCCAAAGGGGGGACATAGGGGACTGCCTTTGGACTTAGGAAGGATAGACTTTCTGGGCACCCTGTTGTGAATACTCCTCATGACCTCTATCATGGTAAACAAATGCATAAGGATGTTCAATCATTGGAAGTAAGATAGAAGTAACAAGGTTAAGGAGAACAGTGATAGGACACCTGACTTGGATGGGACAGGCCACATGAGCCAAGAGGGATGGTACATCTGCTCTTGTGCCCAGGGTAGAGGGTCTCTAGGGATCTACCAAGTCACCCTATCTTATCTCCTCTATGGTTGAGCCATCTTAAAACTGGTTTAAGCAATCTAGTGATGTGATCTACATTCCCAATATATGCTTATTTCTAACTAAAGAAATATACTTAGGAATTATAAATGATTCCTAACTTGTTCGCAGGATCTCAATCAAATGTATCTCCAAACCCTACTTGTTTCAATAAAATAATTGGTACTCATAATTTGGGGAGTATTACACCTTATAGGTTTGAATAAAACACATTTTCTAGAACTTATAGAGGAAGGTGCTACACTCTCCCCTAGTTTTGACTGGTCCAAAATAACCTACCTCATTAGGAAGGAAACTATAGTTACGTTCACCTTTGAAAACCCCTTGTGCGATATAAACCAAATCATAACTACAGTTGTCTCTAGCATCAACAAAACCAAACAACTTTACTATGCAAGACATTAAATTTCCAAAACCAATCCATACAGATTATTAACAGATTTCCAGTTAGTTACATGAAGTTGAAAAGTTGTCATTGATGAAAGTTTAAGAACACTTATTATTTTGTTAAGATTTTGAATAGCGACCAAACATAAGTATGGCAAACCAAGTCATTATTATACTATGTTGTGCTTTGGACAGTAATCAGTATTGAAATAAAGAATATCATAATGCAATGATTACAATATATATGTGCAGCAATCTTCCATCAAAATGTCGAGTTCCCTTAATAAAAAATAGTGATTAAACTTCAATGTGCAAATAACTCATGATAATGTGGAGATCTTTTTAATGATAGCAATTTGTTTACAAGGTTGAAAGTCAGCAATTTCTATTACCAACTAGGACAGCGAACTATTTAAGGAGACCACCATTCTTAGTTGGTAAAAATAAAACACTAAATCAGCGACTAAGTTATTTAGCAATTACAAAGATCATAGACTCGATCATGAGAAAGGCAGCGCTTTGGTTAGTAATTATTTGCAAAAAAGTACCGCTTTGTTCTAAAAGACAAAAGTGTTTGAATCGCTAACAATAAAAAGCAACGATTGTTATAAATGAAAAGGTGGCGGTTTGTTTAAAAGATAATTACACATGATAACAAAGAGATGTGACCTGTTTTGGGATGTGTCCATTTGATTGAAGGGTGATGACCATAAGAAAATTGCTTCTCTTGGGGAAGATAGATCATATTGAGAATGGGAGTAAGAGGTGTGTGTGTGGAGTATTGAAAGAAGATAGATTGAGTACATACACCAAAGAGAGAGTGCATTATAAAGAGGATTAATTCAGAAGTGTATAGTAAGTTGGTGAAGAGATTATAACAAAGATATCATGATCTCTTTGTAACAAATTTGTGACCAAGTTTATAGCAGATTTGAAGGTGGTGTATGGAACTTTATTATAGAAAGTCGGTGAAAGAAGTTTGTGGCAGACTTATAGTCATCTCATAGCAGATTTAGAAGATCAATTTAAGAGGAAGATAGATAGCATAACTTGTGAAAGATAAGATAATCCATCATCCTTGTAGAGGTGGAGATTTGAATGAGGGGTTGGTGCCTCCAATTGAATGAAAAGTTGGTGCCTCTAGTGGACAAGTGTTCACAAATCCAATAAGGGATCGGTGCCTCTAAAGTTATAAAGAATTTTTTATATAAAGCAAGCATTACTGCAGTAGTTTTCTCCTGTAGGGTTTCCACGTAATATCGTGTTATTGTGTTCTTTACATTTGATTGATAAAGTTTTAATTGTTAAAAGATATTATTATACTCATTAAACCAACCCCCCCCCCCCCTCTTGTATAATCGTGTGCTCAACAAATNCCACCCCCCCCCCCCCCTCTTGTATAATCGTGTGCTCAACAAATGAAAACTCCTAACATGTAATCACCTACCCTATCAATAGTTATCCCTCACTAGAAGAAGTTTTTACTACTTTTCCTAGTTCAGCATCATCTAATCTTGTTACTTTTAATAGGACCATGACTCTGACTCCCTTACAACATAGCACATCATCTAACCCCACTCACCTTAAGATCCAACCCACTTTGAATAATCAAAGCATTCCTCAATCTCAAACAGCATTCCCATCTATGACGTAGTTAATCAAATCTTCATCGCCCTTGCCTTTACCTCAAACACCACTTCCTCAACTAACCATGATTTTGTCCTACACTTCATCACAACCACCGATAACATATTGCATTCCACCTTCTACATTTCAACCTAACTAGCAACAAATCTCATTTCAACAACATATACAACCCCCAAACACATCGCAATTTGTGCCCCAACATACCAACCCACATATCAAACTAACTACTAGCAATCATCCCAACAACAATATATACAACCCCAAACATATCAAGCTAACCACGCACAATCACCTTGTAACCCACAATCGCCATAAACAACCACCACCACATGTGTCGAATCCAACTCTTGGGAATCCCTCTGCCCAAGATTGGCAAGTGATGGACACCCTTAGAGGGATGCAATCAAGGACCTTACAAGAGAAGAAAACATACAAATTCAAAGAATTATGTCCTTGCCCCTTTGACAAATTGATAACATCAATCTCTTTCCCTCATAATTTCAAAGTTCCAAAACTAAACAAATATAAAGGGAAAGGAGACCCACATAATCATGTGAAAAAAAATTCATGGCATGTCATGAAGCGACTTACAATGATGTACATCTTATAAGACTTTTCCCAGAGCATTTAGGAGGGCAAGCTCTTGAGAAGTTTAAGCACCTACAGCATGGATCCATTACCACTTTTCCACAATTAGTTGAAAATTTTGCAAACCATTTGTCTTACAACATAGAGCACAAACTTTCAATGCTTGACTTTTGCAATACCAAGCAACAAATGGAGAGAGCTTTGTCTCCTTCCTCCAACGTGGAGAGGGCTTTGTCTCCTTCCTCCAATGTTGGATAAGTCTTGATAGTCACTTCCCATGGACTATACCAAAAAATAACTCATCAATATTTTCATCTTGAACCTTATCCCTGAAATGGCGTTTCATTTACAAGTTCATCGTGTTACCACTTTCAATGAAATTATTGAGTCACCAACAGAAAGACCTTATTACTAAGAGACTAGTCAAAATCTATAATATGGACAAAGACATAACAAATCAAACTAATAAGATCCAAATTTTGGACTAAAACAAAACTACCGTAAGTGATAGGATCACTGATACCAAAGTTGTCTAAATTGCACCAACAATGTTAAAACAAACCACAATGTTCAAAATGTCCTACAACAAACTCCTATTTCCATACCACAAGTGCCTTCAAAACCCCCTACAACTTGAAGACATAAATATAATACTTTTAGGGAATATATAAAAATAGTTTTAAAAAAACTCGTAAAAACAAAAACAAAAACTTACATGGTCTAGAGAAAATGAATACTATAAGTATAAATGTCATCAAATTGAAGGTCGTGCCCTTTTAAAATGCATGCAACTCAAAAATTATGTCCAAGATATTATTGATCTGACGAAACTTCTAGTGGAAGGTCCTTCATCATGTTCACCTAATGAGCAATTAGGTATCTATTAAGACTCATTCACCAAGTATGACCAAAATCAGCCCTCGATATATAATAAAAGTCTGGACCAAACTAATCAAACAAACAATGTCCATACCACACCCTCCTCATATGACTTAGCAATTGGTCATAATAAAAAAAAATGTAATTGACAAGTCAACATTGTGACCACTAAAGGTCCTAATGGCATTGACACTACTAGGCATGGTCAAGTTACTGTCTAAGGAACATCCTCGTCCTCTTAACAAGCCACCCAATATGACTTTATTAAGCATCTTGGAAAGAATCCAACACAAATTTATATCTTGGAGCTTGTTAGATCATCGCTTCTTTTTAGGGACATATTGGACCATGCTTTGAGAGTTTCAAGAGTCGCTAGTGATATAAATCTTGATCAATTTGAAGCCCCTACAGGACATTTGTCCTCTTCGTAGCATGTTGTCCATAGAACCATCTCATAGCATAGCAATTTGTATATAGGCTATTATCAACACAAGCATAAAGTCACACGAGTCCTTATACATGGTGACTCTGGTTTAAATCTATGTACATACAACCTCATGAAATGATGGGGATATTCAAAGGTTAAGATGGAAACCCAAAAGAAGATAACTATCAAAGCATACGATGAAGGAGAAAGAGAATCTAAAGGCATCATCTAGTTACCCATCCAATCTTATAGAGCACCATGTTGCCTGTTCTTGACCTTGAACTTCAATATAACATCCTCCTTGGTTGTCCATGGATTCATGCCATGCAAGCAATTTCATCCACCTACCAATAGTGTATCAATTTTTACAATGGTGAAGTCATAGTTCCAACAGATCCTAATCCCTACCAATATTGTAGATTACTGGAGAGTTCTTACACCAAGTCACACCATTGTCCTAGTGCGGATGTTGCTATCCCTCCACCATCATTGTCCCCTTTCACATATATTGATTGTTCTACTTTGGCATTAGCATCATCTACCAAACCCAACTCTAAAGTCAAGGTAAAGATCGTAGACAAAGCGTGTGGGGAGTACGAGATACAAAATGCCTTCCATGTTGGCCAACTCTTTCTTTCTCCAAAGTCTTATTGCAAACCACAAAAGGATAAATAGAAGACAAATCCTAACGTCATCTAGTGTGGCACAACAGTTTTTGTACAAAATGGCTTCCTTGAGGATAAAATTGAAGATAGTGACTTAATTGCTTTGTTATACAAAGATGAAGAATTTGCACCATGTTTTTTCCAAGAGACCTATCCCAAAGGACTCATAATGTGTAAGAATATGGGCTATAAAGGAGAAGGATTGAGATTACATGAATAAAGCTCCTCTCAAACCAATCACTATCAAAGTCAATCATCATAGATTCGGTCTAGTGGAAGAATCCTACAATACCAACAACACCTCTAATGCTGCAGCAAGAGCCTTTCCCTTTGGGAAAACTCCTTAACTAGTTTTGCCACCTTCTTTAATAACCTAAAAGTTTGTACAATTACACCTTCCACCAATCTTCCACATACTATTCCTAATCAAGAACATCATGATTATTTCATGTCATGGAGTGGTTAGAATAGTATACACTAGGGCAAAGTCTATTTTTCTCTCACGTTTGATGGTTGTCTCATCTTGAACCCACCAATAGTATCAAACGCCTCATGAGTGCTACTCTTTGTTGCTTCTTGAGACTTAGTTCATGCATTGGATACATCCTCGCCTTGGTATTATATACACTAGTACATAACATCCATTGTTATATTTAATAAACATTGCTAAACTTAAAGTCAACATAACACATCATCGTTATTTCATCCCTAGTCACGTTTCTTGCATCTATCTTTTAATCTTTTTTCTTCCATCATTTTCCATCCTTCATCTAACATTTTCTTTGTGTCTCTTCTTTCAAGAGATTACCCATGCAACGTATGCACAAATAATATCTCAGGGGGGCACCAACCATCTCACGTTTAAAATTTTCTATTTCTTACCTGATTGGGGCAAATCATCATCTTCATCTTCTCTAATAGTAATTTTTGTTCTCGTCTATTTATTTCTTTAAAACAATATCACTTCGAACATTGCTTCGAAGGGGTGAAATGCAAACACTAGAATTCTTCCACCTAATCATCAATCTTTGATCATCATCATTATCATTCATGAATTGTCATTGCTTATTTATCCCATTTATTAATTAATATCATTTATCACATCATTAATTTAATATCATTATTAATTTTATCCGTTTCTCATCATTTTCATTTGTCCATTTAATTAAATTTTTAAAAATTATTTAATTAAATGAGATCTAATTTCCATTGCTTAAATAAAAATTTCATGTTTTAATCATTAATCGAATACTTTGATCAATTAACTCAGACTTCATTTAGAAATTTCATCCATTAGTAACTCAATCTTTGAAGCTATACTTGTCTTTCACAAATATCCATCAAATAGTCTTCAAAGGGATACTGGTCCTTCACAAGTATCCATAAATCAATTAAAATAATTCGTTATCATCTTCTCATCCATTTGAAATGGCAATTTTTCATTTAAAGTTCAGCTAAATAAAGTCCTTGATCTCATCATCATCTCCCAATTTGATTTTTCCTTGGAAAATCTATAAATATGATCATTTCTTCATCATTTCATGTCGAACACTCCTAAGCAAGTCTATTATGTCAAAATTCATCTTCATTTGAATCTAGTGTTATGCTACCAAGTTGCATCCACATTTCAACAAGACAGATCGACTTAGACTGGAGTTTAATTGATTTCAATTTGTGTTTCCAAGTTTGTTGTAGTTGTAAGTATTTTTGTTGCCGTTGCAAAATTCAAGACAAATAGTTAAAGTTCTCCAAATAATTAGATTGTTGACTTTAACTACTAATATTAAAGGGATGTTAGACATCTTTCAAGAATCAAATATTATTTACCAGCAAAGGGAAGCAAACAAAATGACAGATACTCTAGCAAATCAACATCTAAACTCCTTCCAAGATGTATAAAAAATCAAAGCATTGAGGCTAAAGTAGTCGTAAACTTCAACAAGATTTTTTCACTTCTACATGCAGCGAATGAAAATTTCAAACAAAGGGCAATAAATAGGGTAGAAGTATGCCCTCTTCTTCCACCATGCACAAGTCTTTCTTTGGCCAGGATGGGATTGAAACAGATGGCACAAGGTCAATCATACTGTATGTGATGCTTTCTTTGAAAATGGGAAGCCCTTGATGTCATATACCATCCTTAGCTGGGTCGGCCAGCAATTATAAAAAAGGTGTTTTATAACACCATGTTAGTTAATAGATATGCTACCAAGTTGAGCGCCATTGTTGAAGTGAAGGATCTGAGCATTGAAGCCAGGTGGCTAATAACCCCGTTGCCTATTGGGCACACTTGACAATAGATTTAAAAGCTTGCAAAAATATTTATGCTGACCTGGGTGTGTCTGGTAGACTATTCAACGCACCATCTTCAACCCAATTCTGAAGACTAGGATTCCTGCTCAATGTGATTAGAGCAACACCATATTTAAGTTGTTGCAGATTTTTCCAACACTAGTTTATCACCTATAGAGGACACAAAAGGCTCCTAGCGCCTGGAGCAACATTACATAGTAGGCCGTGCCATATACCCAACCATTTTATCAGATTGTCCAATCTAGGGAGTGAACCAGCAAAATATAGGTCAGCCTAGGCCAGACCAACACCTAGATCGCTGACAATCAGTATTATAAATTTCATATCTACTGTTTGGAGGGTTTGAGGCTTTGTATGGGGGAGAGTTAGGGTTCCATTCAAGGAAAAATCAGTCTATATCAGACCCTAGACACCATCCCTTTTCTGACTAGGCCACCATTGACAAATCATTTATACCAAGACCATTATAATAGCAACAATATGAGATATATGCACTTGTAATTACCTCAAAAGAATGTAAATAGGACTTTTTCTATTGTATTTATTCTACTAGACAATC
The DNA here is from genome assembly GCA_018584345.1 of Thuja plicata. Lineage (NCBI taxonomy): Eukaryota > Viridiplantae > Streptophyta > Pinopsida > Cupressales > Cupressaceae > Thuja > Thuja plicata. The sequence continues at coordinate 8,983,306 of MU224737.1, forward strand.
AACCTGGAGTTTAAACCTAACATTTATAACAGAAATTTACGATCAGTATGGTTGGTGTTCATTGTTCCCGTGATTGAGTATGGTCTGGTGTATAATCTCATTATGCTCATTGTTAGTTGATAGGAATTTACTGTTGTGTTACAAACCTGAGTTACTGTGAGAGCCCTGACCCTAACTTGGTGATTTAGAAGTCAGCAAAAACACTGGGGTTATTACACTTGATCATACATTGCAGTCAGCTTCCAGAAATTTTAAAAATTTAAAAATCACTTTCCTTCTTTCATACAAAATTTTGGGGATTATTATAGGTTGAAAATCCTTATTTTAAATTCCTCTTTGCTAAAAAGTAAAACAAGGTTCCTCATTGCTCAAATGCCCCTACATTGATGATTCTTAACCATCAACACTTGATATTGCCATAAACTTGCAATCAAGATGGGAAGAGAATTGTGGCTCGTTGTCAATCTTCCTTACCTAGCATTGGATATGGGATTCAGCAAACAAGGAGAAATCAATGAATTGAATGGATTTCTTGTGGGCTCAAAGTGTGGCTAGCATTAAGGGAGATTGGAATTTGTGAAAACAAATGATCCTCATTATTGAAATATTTAATTCTTGGGATACTTATGTTTAAAATCTAAGTTGTCAATTTTGGTAGAGGAAGAAGTAAAGGTATATCAATCTAGCAAATTTATTTCAAGATATGGGTACATCTATGTATGTGTCCATGTGTATTTGAAAATACATTTAATATAGGATACTATGAGGGACTAACATAATTGATAATTCAATGTTACATAAGTCAAATCATTAAATTTTAAAAATAGTAAATACAATAAAATATTTATATCTTGCTCTCCAACAAGAGCAATCTTGATCTAAGTCATCACTTGGGTTTTTAACCTCAAGGAACTGTACTAGCTATATTATGTTTAGCAATGGAAGCCTCGTCAACATCTAAAGTGACTTTGGCAAGTTCCAAAACAAATGCATCCAAGTTGGTATCTCAAGGGCTATGTCCCAATTTTTTGTTGTCCCTTCGCTTGTAATCAACTCTTACATGATAGATGGCACAAGTTAATATGGGCATAGACCAAACCTTCTACTTTTATTGCAGCAAATGAATTGAACTTAACTGAGTGAATAAAAAAGTATGTACTCCAAATCTGCTCAGCCCAAGAAATTGCATCCTATTGAAATTGGAGAGAATAAAACTAAAAAATGCAAGAGAATGGTAAAAATGTTAAAAATAATAAATGTTAACCTATGGTAGAATTTTGATTGCAAAAGGTTGAAGGAACCTTTGCCCATGGAGGTACACCATATTTGAGCATTCATCTTGTGCTATCTCAAAGGGCACAAATACCATGATCTTGTGACGAGATGAACCTGCCAAACTCAATCCTAACATTATCCACCATTTCTAGAACTAAAAAGACTCATCAAAATACTTTCTTGCATCCTTCAACAACTTCACTGTCTCTATATCTCTTAGGCAAAGAAAATATCCTTGTTCTATAATATTTGGGAAATGCAAATACAAAGAGATGCAAGGGTGTGGTCCTCTTATTCCAGAAGCCAACAATGATTTTTTCCACCCCTAGGAAAAATGTTTCTCTGGGGTCATTCTCCTTCTCTCCTATTACAACTTTTATTTTCTATTATCTATGACATGTCAAAGGTTTCTTCCAAACCAACTGATCTATCAAGCAAACCTTCATAAATTCAAAATGTACTCCACGCAAGCCCAACAATCATCATCTAGGATCATGATTTGATCTTTTAGGCCCTCTAGATTTGACTACATCCACACACTTCGTTGGTTGCTATTGACCATGACACTCAAATGCCTCTCACACCCTCACAAGTCTTCTCAAAATGATTGTGTGCAATGCAAAAACACGTCTCAACAACCTAATGTACCGTAAAAGATATGTTTCTAACAAATTAAACATTTAGAAAAGTGATGTCATAAACTATATTTTAAAAGTAAAATAGTATTAAAATTTCATGAACTCCAAATTATAGAAAGCCTTGAAGTTGCCTTGTGACATGTGATGGTTTGTCACAAACATCTAGATCTCCAAACCCTAATTGTATATTTATTTCATCCACCCTATAAAAGTCCAAACTTGTGTCACCAATTTAAGTAATGGATAATCATGGTGTTGAAAAATATGCTCATGCTTTTCCTCAACCAAAGCACCTACTAACTTGCAATTTTTAGCATTGTCTGGTATAACTTGGAGAACAATCAATGGACTTAATAAGGATTTTGGAAATGGAATTTCACTTGTCCCTCACAATCAACTAACTTCAAGAATATTGCCTCTTTGGTGATGTTACAATGAAATACTAACAATCAGGTTTTGCAATCTCCATTTATTAATAATGATGTACACCCCTATTTCAACCCATTAATCATTGATTCCTTTTAATGATGTACAACAAAAAAAAGCATTGGCCAATTAGGTGGTGCACACCTTCTCATACCCAAAACTTGTGTAACCAAAGGGTGTTTAACTAATTGCCATCACTATTTCTCAACAATATGGTGATCTCACCTGGTTGAAAGGAACACCGTTTGCATAATGCAATGTGCAATGTATTCACCTAAATTGTTCTTCACCTCATCCAGAAATGCCTTATCCAATGGATTTCTTTGCTGAGAAAATAGTGGAATCTTCTTCTTGGATAGATGATGTATCCAAGAAAATATATGGAGCAATCACTATTGAAGGAGACCCAAGCAGAATCCTTCCTTCGCTCAAGGATAAGACACTCACAATATCAACTTCTTGTTCTCTAAAATATCCTATAATTTGATCCTTTTAGAACCCACTCCTATTCATCCCTTGAAATATTTTAATTCCATGGCTAAAACATTAAAAAAAAGTCCTAGCTCCTAATGGTGGTTCAATTATTGTAACATATTTCTATAGAGGTGAAGCTTGATCATATTTGAACTCTCTAACTACCATTAGGCCCACTAAACTTGAACTAGTTTCTATTATGAATAGATTGTTGTTATAAGGGGGAAAACATGAAAATGTAGACCTTAGTACATGAAATTAGAAAAACAAAACAATAGATATAACTGTAACAAAAAATTGACAAATTAAATAAACATTCAAAATGTTTTAAAAAAATCTTTTAAAAAGAACTTGCGTTTTTATTTAAAAAGAAATTAAAAATTCTTCAAAAACTTGTAAGAATCTTAACATTTATCTTTCATTGACAAATCTCCTTTGTGCAAGTCAGATCCTTGCATGGCACTTTGCAAAGTGCCTTAAGTGCCTTTGAAATCCTTCACCTTTAAAAAATATAGTAAACTTCACAAAAGAAAAAGTGGCAGTTTACAATATTTGTTGTTTTTTGTAATTTGTGATTGTAATATGAATGAATAGCAGCTATTTAAGGTCATTTTTAGGGTTGGAATTCAAGTTAAGGGTTTTTAGGTTATTAAATATATTTTTTAATGTTTAACAATTATTTTCCATCAAAAACTGCATCTAGATCTGTGCATGTGGTTTGAAGTGGCCACCCATGTCACAAACCCATAGGGTACCCAAGTGTTGTGAGGTTTTCACACCATCGTCCCATTGCAAATGGGGACCCCCCTCTTTTGCTTTGGCAGGAGTAACGGTCTTAGAGTGTCTTAGGTGGTAAAACAATTTCAAGTCTCCCGACCTGAAAGATGAGTTTGAGCAACTTTGTCCATAAAGGGAGTCAAGCCTCTCGAGTGAAGGAGAAAGCCAAGAGGTAGTAAGACCTCGGAGTTGAAAGTAAGATCACCACTAAGGGGCAATCAGCATGGGGTTTTGATAAGTCTAAGTGCCATGGGCATGCGAATTGAGATTCAAGACAATTTTCAAGACAAGAAAGAGGCAAAAAAGCAAGTGGGAGACCACTAATTTCCAAATCTGGGCTGAGTTTGAGGATTGATGAACAAGGCTAAGTGGGGAATAAGAAGATCAGTTTGGTGCAATCACAAGTAGCAAAACATGGAAATTTTTGAAGGAATTATCGAGATGATACATTAACAAAATGATGGACTGATTGTGCAAAGTCAAGAATGAACAAAGTGCTGGAGTAAAAATTTTGCATGGGATTGAGAGAAGGTCGGATTCCAAACTTCCCTCATTCCAGCTGAGCCTCCACCTTTGAGTTCCACCCGTCCACTGGGATTTCTCCCTTGATCTTAAATTTGGATTCTGACCTTCCCTCATTCCAATCCTTCTAAAATCCACTCGTCCAATCCTTCCATAGCATCAAGAGTACAAGAACCCTGTAGTATAGTTTAAAATAGTATTAATGTTAAATTTCCTGCTATACATAGAGTCCCTCATTTGTATTATTAAATGTAATGTATATCCTAATTGGAAGGACTCTCTACCCCTTGCTGTATAATGGATTTATCTATATTAGAGCTCCAATTTGTAATGCTAACCATTCATCCAGATTCCGAAGGATAGTTGCAAATTTTAGCCACTATAAATTAGTTAGCTTCTTGCCTTTCTTGGTCTGCATTTCTTCTCTACATTCACGGTGCTCTCTGCTAATATGACTTACCATATTGAGAATGATTGCATTTACATTGTTTCTGCTGATTAAAGAAAAATGATTTAGTAGAAATATGGCATGCATATAAAGGAAGTCATTCATAAGAAACTCTATCAAGACATTTTTTTGTCACTGTGAAAGGAACCTGTCACAAAATAACAAGATTCGATTGAGATCCCTGGTTTTGAGGTGAATTTGGGAAAAGATCATTGGCATGCTAACGAGTGTTAAATATTTGATGCCATGTTATGAGAAAGATGGTCCAAGTGGTTGAGAATAAAAAATATTCCCTAGGAAAAGGGCATATCTGCTTTCTTTTATCAGAATAAACATATCTACTAACAGCTGCGAAAAGATTATCCTTCCTCCTCATAATCTTCAAATCGTTGCTCGTGCCAATTTGGGCACCTCTCAACTAGAAGTAGATTCTTATATTCCTTTTTGTAATGGGGCTTACAAAGCTGATGGAAGTGATGGAAGTAATAAAAGGTCCCACGGAGTGGTTTCTTATGTTAATATCTCAGGTAAACCGTAAAACATATACTCCGGGCACGTAAATTTTTCTTCTTGAACAAAAACTTGATGGAAATAGATAATACCAAAACTACCTCAAGCTTAAGTAGTTAGTGTGCTGACAAGTGTCAAAGTTATTCAGAAGTAGAAAAAACCGAAGGAATGTGACCGAGATTTAATAATGAAAACTTGCTCTCTGTGATCTGACCTTGCAGAAGTATTCCAAAAGCATTTTACAGCAGACCTGAAGCAGAAAAAATGCTGGGAAATTTTAGGAAAAGGCTTCATGCACGTCACATCATGAGACCTCTCCTGGTCCCTGGGGTAAGATTTCAAATTTCTCTTGCAAAAGACTTCAATGTCCCACCTCGTGATGGCACCAGTATCAAAGATAACTAATGATCAGCATATCAAATGAGGATAAAATGAGATTTAGCGAAATTTAATTTTCTTAGCTCTATAAAATGTGTTTTGTCTTCCAAATTGAAGACAGAAAGATCTAAATGACTAAATTTTAGAAAAATTAACTTTTCTTAGCTCTGTAAAATGTGTTTGTCTTCCAGATTGAAGACACAAAGATCTTAATGATTAGATGTATGTACTTTATGTTGCAATATAGATAAAACATAATGTTGGTAGATGCATTATGCATGAATGCATGATTTATGAGGGGTGGGAAAGCACTAACATGATAGAAAAGCATACCAAAAATGACAAAAAATCCTCAAAATTCATACCTACTCAAATCAAGAAAGAGAAAAGCAAATTATATACAAATCACAAATACAACAGCCAAAGAATACATAAGAAATAAAATTCATGGAAAAAAAATTAATTAAAAATAGAAACGAGCTTAAAATATGTTGCAGACAACTCAAATGGTGCCTGCTTCCCAATGCCCATTTTGGAAATATTTAAATCAAAACTACCTAAAAAATGCCCACAAACTCATCATCTAGAATTGTCAAATTTGTAAGTGTTCTGAAAATTAAAAATCACAATTAATTTTCAGCACCAAGTTTTTAAACCTTGAACTCACTGATTTGTAAGGTAGACTTTTGGCAAGTCCATGGTGAAGACTCACCTTGCACTGTAGACCAGCAGGTGGACTATTGGACAGGGGAAAAAAATTAAAACTCAAAATGTGTTTTTTTAATCTTTTAAAGCAAATCTGACCATGCTATGTGAATTGGAGAAAACGTTTACAATTTCAAGATTCCAGATAAGAATTCTTTTTTTTCCAAGCATTACAAGAACCTTATCTACTTCCTAAATGTTAAATTTTGGTTTTTAAACATATTTTAAGTTATTATTTACAAACTAAAATTCCATATTCATAATTTTTGTTTTAGAACTTTGAATAAAAAGAAAATTATCATGGAGAGAAGAATGGAGCGGCGGAGGAAGGAAGGGTTCGGCTTTCGAGGCAAAAACGAGGGTTTCTTGGGAAATGGCTTCGACAGGCGTGGTCCAAGGCGGCCGTGGTTCCCACCATCCAGACGCGTGGAACCAGGAAGAAGAGCACCTAACAGGACAGATGCTTTGTGGTCACATCAGGGCCCGCAGAAGAACAAGTGGGGCTCTGCGAAAATCTATACTGGACACAAGGAAGGGTTTTAAAAAGCAGTAGACAAAGTCTAGAAACCAACGGTGGATTTGAGCACCCCGCCGCTTACCAAGGAGATCTCGGAAACAACAAACAATCGAACAATCAATGTACGCATTGATTCAGAGACATGGAAGAATTCGGACCAAATGTTAAAAGCAAGGGCTTTCTTCATGAAGTGGGGTGGGGGCTGGCCGGCTTACCCTAAGATCAGGAACTGGGTTAATGAGGAATGGGGATCCCACTTTGAAGTGAAAACTCTGCCGAACAGCTTCTTTTTTATCATCGCGGGCACGAAGACTGAAAAAACCAGAATCATGTTCAATGGGCCCTTTATTGATGGGTGGAATCGGATTCTATATTAAGGATTGGATCCCTAACTTCAACCCTACGCAAGCCTCAATCGAGGAGGTCCCGACCTGAATCCGACGATACAATCTTCCTCATGAATATTGGCATGCAGAATTTTTTAAAATGGTCAGCGATCGGTTGGGTAAATTCATCAAGGCAGATGAAGCGGTGGACAAACAAGACTACTGCATGTATGCTAGGATATGCAATCTATGGAAACCCCACCCTCTATTGCCACATGCGGTGGAAGTACGCACGGCAGAAAGAAGGGTATTGGTGGCAAGAAATAGAGGTCGAGGAGATCCTGGAAAAGTGTAAAAAGTGTCGGGAATGGGGACATAATGTAGAAGAATGCCTAGTAGGGCAGAAAGGGAAAGGCAAAGAAGTCAATGGCTTGGAGGACATTCTAGCCCGTCTAATCCCAGACCCCGTGAATCCCACGGTTTCCATACCAGAGGACCAACAAGAAGGGATTCCCCATGTGGCAATCCTTGATGACACAGAGACACTCGCAAGGAATGCAGGACTGCATGCATTGGACCTCAGGACGGGTCCAAGTGACGAAAGACACTTCCCTCAGAAGGGATTGGGTAAGGAGATGGAGGGGCCTGGTGACATGGAAGAATCAGAAAAGGCGTTGGATGATACCCTCATTACTCTAGGCCCTTACCGCCTCCAGGCAGTCAGGAGGTGGAACCAATGCCGGAGGTGGAAGACTCAGGGGTAGCCATGGAGCAGGGTGGCAACTGCGGAGAGTACAATGGAGAATTTAAAGATATTCACATGCCCCCTGTGAAACAATTTTCAGATAGCTCTGCGACAGTTAATGAGACAATAGTCGAGGATGGTCAGGATGGGGACCCTCTGGGGATTAATGAAGAAATAGGTATAATGGAACAACGAACCATCACGCAAACTAAGTCTCAAATGGCTAAAGACAATCTTGGAAGCCACAAAACAAGAGGGAGAAAATCAACCCAACAGCTCTTAGAAGATGTGGGTAACACGAAGGGACAAACTAAGCTTCGATCCGAGAGGGACCTGTTCCCTTCTAGGCAGCCATGAAGCTCCTAACGTGGAATGTCAGGGGCTGCAATGCCCTTGACAAGAGACGAATGATCAAGAGAGGACTTGATCAGGCGAAGCCTAATATTGTTTGCATTCAAGAGACAAAGTTAGATGGTGTTAACGCAACGAAGTTTTTTGGGGTTAGACAAAGGTGGTCTGGTTTTTTTGTAGATGCAGTCGGAGCCTCAGGAGGTCTTGGTATAATCTAGAACCCTCTTTTGGTTAAGGTGGAAGCAATCTCCAAGAAAAGGTTTTGGCAATCGGCCAAGGTGAGTTCTTTCATTGTTAATGATTCAATTTTTTTGGTTAATGTGTATGGCCCTGTTAAAACAAAGGATAAGCGGTTGGTTTAGGATGAGATTGCTCTGGCTTTGGAAGGGCTTGGGTAGCAGGCAGCCATTATTGCAGGGGGTTTCAATGCTACCCTTGCACACTCTGAAAAACGGGGTGGCAGGGGGAGAACAAGCAGGGTTCAGAAAGACTTTCAAAATTTTGTAGTAAATAATGGTTTGTGGGAAGTGTCAGCTAAAGATGGGAACTACACTTGGACAAATAGGCGATTGGGCTTCTCTAACATTGCTGAGAAGTTGGATAGGTTTTTTCTAGCAGGCAGTTGGAATGCTCTCCCTGCTATGTTCGAGGCTCAAATACTTGGGCTGTCGGAATCGGATCATTTCCCCGTGGCATTGGCGGTTCACAAAGACAATGTACCACCCCGTTGTCCATTTAAATTGGAAAAAATGTAGCTGCGAGAGTCTGGTTTCAGGGAAATGGTCACTCAGTGGTGGTATTCAGTGCCCTGGGAAGATGGGAACCTTGCTTTCCAATTCTTCAGGAAATTACTCTTCATTACGCATAAGTTGAAGACTTGGAACAGGACCCACTTTGGTGACATTTTTGCTAAAAAACAGAAGTTGGAAGGACAGTTGGAGGCTCTAAACTGTAAGGTACTAAACGAGGGAATCGATGAAGTGGATTTCCTGACGAAAAAAAATCTTTTGAGCAGATGCAGCGAAATTCTACAGCGAGAGGAAGTCTACTGGAGATAGAAATCAAGGGAAAGTTGGCTTAGAGTAGGGGATAGAAACACGAAGTTCTTCCACAACTCTGTGAAAGTCAAGAGGAGTGTGAATAGGATCTTGTCTATCAAGCTGGCTGATGGGAACCTTTTGGAGGAGGCAGAGGTGATCAACCGGGAGGCTGTTGAATTCTTCTCTAACCTTTGGAGTCAAGATGGGATCAATGATGACAGTGCACAAAGGGAGCTGCTTCAACTTATCCTGACTGTGGTAAACCAGGAGGATAGTTGTATGTTAACTGCCCCAGTGTCTCTATCTGAACTGAAGGCGGTTATGTTTGGTATGGGTGGGGATAAGGCTCCGGGGCCGGATGGCTTCCAAGCCTTTTTCTACCAAAAGTTTTGGGATGTCTTAGGATCGGAGCTGTTATGGGTGGTGGAAGAATCTCGGTCCAAAGGATTCATTTTTAAGGACTTCAATAATACTATGGTGGCCCTAATACCCAAGAAAGAGAAACCCAATAGTTTTGAAGAGTTTCGACCGATATCACTCTGCAACACGGTTTACAAAATCATCGTGAAGGTGGCAGCAAACCGTTTAAAGACCATTCTGGACAGACTCATATCTTGGAAGCAGAGTGGCTTCACCCCCAACAGGAACATAGTTGATGGCATAATCATAGCTCACGAAGCTATCCATTCGACCAGATCAAGTAAGCAGAGGCACGTGATCCTTAAACTAGACATTAGGAAGGCATACAGCAGAGTTGATCGAGGTTTCCTTATTGAGATTCTTAGGAGATTCGACTTTGATGAGAAGTGGGTCCAGTGGGTCAGGGCATTATTTGTTCATATAGAACGTTGATTTTGGTCAATGGAAGCCCCCAGGGTTTCTTTGAAACTACGCGTGGTATCCGGCAAGGCGATCCCATCTCGCCATTTCTATTCATACTCTTGGTTGAAGTGTTGGGAAGGGCTATCTCTAAAAAAAGAATTCAAGGAAGGTGGAAAGGTATTGAGATAGCTCAAGGATTTGAAGCGACATCCCATTCTCAGTTTGCAGACGACACCTGTCTTTTTGGGGTGGCTTCAATGCAGGAAGCCATGGTAATGAAAAAGGTTTTAGACACATACAATGCGGCATCTGGATAGAGTGTCAATTGGCAAAAATCTGAGGTCTTTTTCTTTGGCACGGAGGTTCGAACTCAGCAGGCCATCGCTAGATTATTTGGAGTTCGTATTGGTCGACTCCTAGGTAAATTCCTTGGGACTCCTCTCTTTGCTGGTGCAGACAAAGCTGAATTGTGGAAGGAATTGGTGGATGGGTGTTCTGCTAAGATGGAGGGCTGGAAGAGTAGATGGCTTACTCTGGCAAGGCGTATTTTGCTACTAAAAACAGTTGTCTCGACAATGCCTATCTACTCAATGGCATGTTTTAAAATTCCAGCCAAAATTATTAAAAGTATACAACAAAAGGTGCGTAAATTCCTGTGGAATGGGGCGCAGGACTAGGACAAAATCCCTCTGATGGCATGGGACAGAGTTTGTCAACAAAAAGGTGGTGGTGGGGTAGGAATGCGATAATGGAAGTTGATTAATGAGGCAATGGGAGCCAAACTAATATGGCAAATGTACAGTAAACCTGAGCAAAGATGGGTGAAAGTCCTTAGAGCCAAATATCTGGATAATGCAAACCGAGAAAGAATCTTCACGATCAAGAACCCACCTAGAGGATCGGCCCTGTGGAATTTCCTGATTAGTTGCAGACCGGTGATCACAGACCATTTGTCCTGGCAGATCGGCAATGGCAGGAAGGCTCTCTTCTGGCAGGACTCGTGGGATGGACAGCCAAACTTGGCTCAAGGGATTCCTCACCAAATCATTGCGGCTACTGAACGGCATTGGGGAGCCAAGGTAGGTGATTTTCTTGACCTAACCACTTTTGAAATTGGGCAGGAAGTTAAATGGAAGGAAGTGACGGGTTTGGGACTCTCCGCGGAAAATCAAGAAATTCTAGAGAAAGCTCTGAGCAGCAGATCTCTTATTGATCTATGGAACAAGATGAAGTAATCTGGTCTGGAGCTAAAAGCGGCCAGTACTCAATCAAAATTGGCTACTCCTTACTGGAAAGTGAGTTCAGGAAGGTGGAATGGGAAGGTAATATCTGTTGGAGGAAAGCTTTTCTATCTAAGGCAGCAGCCTTTGCTTGGATGGCTGGAAATGGGAGAGCCCTTACAGGAGATAGACTTATGCGACTGGGATTTGCTGGACCTTTTAGATGTGCATTGTGTAACAAAGCAGAAGAGACTGTTGATCATCTCTTCCTAAATTGTGAATACTCACAGGAGGCTTGGAGATTTGGACTGCAAAAATTGGAATGGCAGGGACCCTTGCCATGTAAACTTAGAGACTGGCTTGACTCATGGCCAAATCCTAAAGGACTATCAACCTTGGCGATTGTCTGGCACATGCTTCCCTCAGGTACAATCTGGTTGATTTGGAATGAGCGGAACAGGAGAATTTTCAATGGGGAGGCCACTTCGTTAGTCAGATTTTTGTCAAAACTAGAAGTTGCAGTGTCAAAATTGGTGTCCAATGCGGCTTCCCAGACTGATGCTGGGAAGACTCCCTTCAGCCGGTTTGACATGGTGATACAAAGGAAGTGGTCGATAGTGAAGTATAGGCCCACTAATGGGCTAGGGAGGGCACAACCTCTGGCAGATGACAGAGGCCTAGACCGAGTGTTTGGCAAACCCCATCCCCTGGATGGGTCAAAATTAATTTCGATGGTGCCTCAAGTGGCAATCTAGGAGTCTCAGGGATAGGCTTTATTGCACGTGATGAGAAGGGAGAAGTTCTGGCGCTGGGAGCTAAACGACTGAGAGACGGAACAAACAATGAGGCTGAGTGTCTGGCAACAGTAGAGGCAATTCTGATGGCGAAAAGACTAGGATTAGAAGAATTAACTTGGAAGGGGATTCACTCCTAGTTGTGAATGGTATAGCCAAAGGACAGATGGACACTTGGTACTTGAACAAACATATTAGAAGGATTCGGGATTTGATTGTTGAATTTGAAGACTTTAATGTCTCACATGTGCCAAGAGCGGCAAATGACATGGCGAACTGACTCTCAAATGTGGGTGTCGATGGATCATTAGAAAATAAATTTGATCTCTTTGAAGATCTGAGGACCTGACCCTAGTGGTGAACACTAACACTAAAGAGTGATAGCATGAATTGGAGGACATTGACTATAGCGAAGACCCAAGTCTTGAAAACCAGTATTGGAAAAGTGGAGTGGCATATGCCGATGAGCACGTGGAGCAACATGCGTATGAGAATGGAGGCGGCATGATGTGGAGCAATTTGATTATGAGAATGGAGGCGACATGACGCAATCTTTTGCCACCCGAGGATTTCGTTACATGCGAGGGAACGGGTGGTACAAAATGGAGTAATGAGAGGGCAAAGGATGTGATGGATGAATGATGGCATCAATAGGCGTGAGCCTAGAGGCTTTGGAAGCCTATTAATCCGAGTGAAATGATGGAAAAACTACATCGCCATTAAAATCTGAGAGCAAGAATCACAGAGTAATGGAGGCCAATTTCTCGCTTAGCACGAAGGGACAAATCCCGGCATTTGTTGGCCCCATCACGGTGAAACGGATGGGAAATGTCTTCACAGAAGATGGGGAGGACTTTTGTGCAGAGATTTGCAACATTTTTTGGGAACACTACCTTAAAGAATGGTGGAAACCCCGCACAAACTTGGACATCTCGTCGTTGTTTGTGGCTTTGGGGCTCATGGTGGCGGCGTCAAAGGATGAGGTGCGAGCGGTGGTGAGGCAGTGTATGGCCATTAAATGGATTGAAGGGATTGAAGAGGTCTTGCAGAGGACAGAGGCTGGTGTGGGTCTGCATATGGGAAATGCACCCATTCAGATGGTTGGTCACGGGCGTCGGGAGTTGCAACCCTTGGTAAGGTCCTCTACCAGTCCGGAGGATGTTCATCTGGCCCAAGCCCACCATGGCTAGATTGCTTTGAAGGCACTGTTGGAAAAACGGAAGGAGGCACAGGAAGGCGGCAGGGGTTTTGGGAGGAAGCGGAAATGCACTCCCATCAAGTCAAGTGCAGTCTTGGGGGAGGATGGAAGACCACAGGTTCGAAGGCAGCTAAGTGTGACACGGCGAGGAAAAACCGCCATGGCAGAACACAGGGTCCGTGAGGTGGGTGGTGGCGGCACGGGTGGTGGCGGCACGGGCGGTGGCGGAGTGGGTCTTACCCAAGTTGGCAACATGGTGAACGATCAAGGTGCCTTCGGAAACTTCACAAAGGAGGAGGCAGCGGCGTGGTTCAAATGAAGGTTGGGGTCGATGGGGCTTTTTTGATGTTTTGTATAGTCGAACTATGAAATGAATAGCATTGTCTCCAATAGGTATAGCCAGGGGCATATCTAAGGGATGTAAATGAAAATGAAAATGAAAATTTTTGCATGAATGTAATACCGTAGCCATGAATGGCGTTGATGTAATCTCTTTCTAATATTAATAAAAATCTATATTACCGATCAAAAAAAAAGAAATCGTATTCATAAAATTTAATGTTGATTTAAGTTATTGTTTTACAAACTAAAATTCAAATTTTTTTCTAGTTAAGAGCCTATCAAAATATGGTTAAAAATGTCATTTTACTTCAATTATTAATTTTATTAATTAATGTTCAAATGCAAACTATTTTATGTTGATTTTGTTTTACATTTTGGGCAAAAATGTTGTTTTTCACTATCATAACCTGTAGGGTTTATGTTTCAAGTTCAAAGCACTACTTTTTAATTTCGAAGTCTTTTATTTTTGGTATTATAAAATGCCTAATTTTAATAAATGTAAAGCTTGCATTTTGCAAGTTAGTATACAATGGCACCAACATCATGAAGTGGAAGCCAATCTACTTGTGGAAGTGATGCCAAGGGGAAGAACAGCACAAGGACTGACTTCAAGACTGTTATTTGCAACTATTATCGACAAAAGAAGATGAATGGAGGCATCAATCTTGTCAATCACCACCTTGCACACATGTCTTGTCACAAAGCTTGTCTCAATGCCATGATTGAGGTAGAACAAGAGATGTAGATAGCCCTTGCATATTAGAGAGGATGAGGAGAAATGCAACCATAGCTACGGCCATTAATCCCAACTTGGCCCTAGAAACAAGGTGAATATGACAAAGATTGTGGCTCCAATTGTAGCCCACTCATGTTGGGCAAATCCACCTCATATAGCTTGAGCAAAGCACAACCACGAGGCTTTTTTATATATGGAGCACAACCTTCCATTTAAGGTACATACAACAAGGAGATGCATGAGAAACTAGATTAGGTTGTGCCAATTTCTAATTTTGCAACAACCTTCCTTTCAACATTGTAAAGAGCTCATGTGGGGAATATTTGGCCACACCATTGACAATTGCAGGAAAGGGTACAAGGCACCCTCTCCATATAACTTAAGTAGGCAATTGCTCCAAAAGGTTGTTATAGATTAAAAATCAATTTTGGAAGAACAAAGAAAGCAATAGAACAAGTTTATATGCACCATACTTTAGATGTGTGATGAAAAGAACTGCACCCTCGTCAACTTTCTAGCAGCTCCGAATAGTGAGATGATGTTTTTATAGGTCCATAGACACCTCTAACAAGAACAAGAATGCAAACAATTTGAGTCTAATGCTAAAAGAGATTGCATTAGAACAAGGCATTGAAAATGTTGTGCAAATTGTAACTAATAATGCAATAGCATACATGGTGTCAAGAAGAATGCTTCAAGATAAGAATCCATCCCTTTTTCAACCCCTTGCATTGCCCATTGCCTTGATTTTCTACTCAAAGACATCAAACAAAATTGATTGGATGAAACTATTGGTGGGAAACAACCAGTGAGGCCATCTAAAATTACTATAAGAGAGATAAAAATAGAACTTTGAAGTGGAAAAATCAACTACACCAACCTATTATTGCTTACAATCTTTTAAGAATATCTTATTTATGATTGTTTGGTGGGAAGATTGTGGTGGAAAGTAGCCTAAATCTTCAAAAGCTAGCGCTTTGTATCGTCTCAACATTGCAGCACTCTTGGATGTGAGTGCAATTGACATTTGTTTGACATCATTCACATGAAGTAGCACAACAGCTTGTCACTACAATGTCTCAATGACTTTGTTTTTGTGAAATACAACCTTCATCTCCCTCAAAAAATATAAGGACACATTTGGTGAGGAATGTATAGATTTGGATGATTGACCAATACAAAGACTGGACTGCACAAGATGAGGGTGTCCCATGTTTACAAAAGACAAGATTATTGAGTTTGAGAAGCAAGATATGAAAGGTGTAATTACAGCTGAAGGACGAGACATTGGATTCGATGATATCATTGCAAATGACAAACTTAAGGCAGAGATGTTATTGCCATTTAGTTTGAGGATGGAGCCACAACTTAACTAAAAGCAGAAGGCCCTCGCCTCAATTTTCATTCGAATGAGGAAGAGAAAATTGTAAATTGCTGTAACTTGCATGTATATGTAGTTTATGGTAATTATTTTCTATAAAAAATTATAAATTCATGATACAAATCATATTTGTCAGCTAAAAATGTATTCACATGATGATTTGATATTGTACTCTGTGTATTCAAACCTAATAGAAAACATTTCCCCAACATTGTGTGATTGTATTTTGCATGAATTTTTGTTTTTATAGGAATTTAAGTATTTTTTAAATTGCCACGTTGCAATTCCAAGGTTTTGATCTATAGTCAAATAAGTATAAATTTGGATTTTTTGGTTCATGATGTGAGTCCCACACAACCCCCTTTAATAAATAAGGATGCTTATAACTTTGAAAAACAATGCTCTGAGGAAAACAAAATAGCAAGCATATAAAAGATACAAAATCTAACTTTTGCACATTATGATCTCCACCTTTACTCCAACAAGCATAAAATGGGATTTGAATCCTTATTAACTGCAACTTGAACAATTCCTTGTCAATATTTGATCTTGAGAAAAATAAGATCCTCCTAATGCAAACTTATATCTTTATGGCATGAACATAACCATATCTATGAAGGGAAACTTAAATTCTTATAGTATGTAACAAATGAATATATATTTAATGTATTCCACTTCTTTGAATGTTTCAATTTGCCTATGATTTTTCAATATAAACACTGATCTAAATTATAAATTCATTATAAAGATAAACAGAGAAACAATGAACTGATTAAAAGTTTAAAGACAGTCAAGGAAAAGTCATCTGTACTAAAAATAAGCATATAAGCTTCTAGATGCAAGCTTTCAGATATCAAAGGTATAAAGATTTAAGGGAGATTACAAGGAGAGGAAAAGGAGAACTGTCTTGTGCAACAAAACAACCTGTTAGAAATGCATGACAATGCTAATGGCAATTGTCAGAATAATTATTACCTTTATGATAGAAAGGAATGACGGGCCCTCAGATGGGGACAGTCTTGTCAAATGATTTTTTCTTTCATCTATTATCTGCACTTCATAATGTTGCTGAGCTATTTCCTTGAGCAGTGCTAAACATGATGAATTCTCTTTTTCAAAATACATTATTGCCTGTTTCATGCTCTGCCTCTCATCCTCAAGGGCCCGAATCCTGAAAATAAGTTGTTTCATTTCACTTTGCACAGGACCCTGATCAGCCTCAGTTCTCAATTCTGCAGAGAACGCGGTCATGCTCCTTCCTTCACTTCTCTCATCAGGGTCAGTTGCCCTTTCTGGTTGTCCAATGTGTCTCTGAGGTAACGAATCAAGTTCTGGATGTCCATAACAATCCAAATTTCCTTTCAGAGCCTCACATCCTCCTGATCTCACATCAACATTTTTTACATCAGGAACATCATCCACAGCTTGTGTAAGAGCAAAAGTTTCAGTTTTTGACCCTTCTGGAATCATCTTGACAAATGTCAATTCATCATTTTCATCCAACCTCTCTTTGATTGCATCACCAGACAATGTCCAAGGAGGCTTCAGTCCTTCCCGAGGAGACTTAGATCCTTCCCTAGAAAAGGGCAAACAGGTTTCATGTGGAATCTTCAACCCCTTTTTTGCTGCAGTGCATGCTTCATGTTTCTGGGGCAAAGAATTGCATTCTCCAATGTTGCCAACATTCTCCTTCATTCGCTTGCATCCAGTACATTTTGAACTGTTATTAGGATTTCCTGAGATATTACTCAAACTAGAAATTTTTTCATCTGTATGATCCATGACTTGAGAATTGATGCTCTTTTCCCCAGAACACGAACCACTGGCTCTGACAATTAATAATCCATCTTCCCCTTTTGAACTGTCTTCAGTTGCTTCAACCGATTTATCAGATGAATTCAAACTGTCTGCAGAAGGCCTCCGAATAAGATTATCTGAATAGGCTGACAAATGTTTTGGTCGCAACTTCCTCATTTCACTCCATTCACTATTTGGGTTCTCACTGTGTGTGTCTCTCTCTAGCTGTTGCAGCCTCTCTTCTAACCTCTCCACATATTCCCATATTTCAACATTTTTAGAATCATGAACATCAGATTTTTGCAAACCATGCCTACCATTCAAAGCATGTTGATTTGAAGAATTATAGTCATCTAGCTGTGATGGATGAGAGGAAGAAGCACCAATCTCTTGCACCTGCAAAATTCTTGGCGAGTATGTATCTTCCCACTCCAACCGTGGCTGCAGAGAATTCTGAGTATCACTTAACTTTCCTAGACATATCCTTCTACTATCTGTTTCCTTAGCTTGCCTGTATATAGAATCTCTTGTCTTTGTATCATAAAAATCATAACTATCTTGTTCTGCTGAAAATTTCTTCACACGGACAGAAGATTCAGTCAAATAGTAATGATCATCTACCTCATCCAAGCAAGATCTCTCAGGTGACCTATTCACACTCTCATATTCATAACCACCAATACTCAATATCCTGTGCTTGAAAGACTGAACCTCTAATTCGAGAGCTTTAATCATCTGTTCCTTTCTATACAACAGATTTTCAAGAGAACCCAATTCCTGTTGATCATGGGCAAATTTTCCTTCAGCATACCGTCTGAATTGTGAGGCTTCCATATGCATCTGGGCTTTTTCCTTCTGAAGACGTGAAATAAAAGTCATTGCTTCCTCTGCTGCAGATGCTGCCGCATTTCTCTCTTCATCCAGCTCACTACTTAGCTCTTCAATTGTTATTTGCTGCCTATGAAGTTCCTCTTTCATTGAACCCAACTCACCCAACAGCTCCACTTCCACCTCCGAATTATCTGAAGCTCTTTTAACTTCATAATATGCGTTTTCAACCTTCCGCTTCACACGACGATCCCAATTTTTTTTTTTTCCACCCGGGATGAACTCCTTCATTGAACTGTCATTAAAGTTTGCAGCCATAGTTTTTGTAAAAGAGATTAACAAATGTTGAAATGGAGTTAACCATGCCCTAATACAAGAGACAGGAATAACAGTATAATATTCCACCACAGCATAATCCTTTAATCATGTTTCCTTGAAATCTTTCTGCTCTATTATTTTTCTTCAGATGAACCATTCCCAAAGATCTTCTGTCTCACTTCACAGACCAAGTACGATAGCCAAAATTAATTACACAAAAACACTTGCAATTTCCAAAATCTCTATCCTAAATCTCTGAATCATTTTTCAACAAATGCAGTTCAAAATAGATCAATTGCTACAGAACTTGTCAAATATGAACTACTTCCACCCAAAAAAATCAATTTCATTGTCATCTCTAACCAGTTTAAACCAAAATTAAGCAAGGTTCTCCAGATTGTTTGTTTCGATTAGATTTAGCAAAGCTCTATACATTGTTTTGTCATCGGGCTAGTCCCGTCCGCAAACATTTAATTTGCATGCCATGTTGAACAGACTCTGTTCCAAATCCTGACAAAACTACCTGGATTGTTGTACTCTCACAAATTTAGCAACAAATATTGATTTTACAACATTAGGTTCCTCTCGGTTTGATTAGGTAAAACCAAGAAAATGTTGGAAAGATTTCCTAAATTTTTTGCATACTTCACAATTCAACCAAAAAATGTTGAAAAGGTTCCCCAAATTGTTTGCATACTTCACAAATCCGAAAAATTGAACACCGTATTCACGTACACCAAAGCTAAACCCTAAAAAAATTTAAAAATCTTTCCTAAAATCTTCGCATACTTCACATACTGACAAATTTAAAACCGAATTTGAATACCCCAAACTATAAACCCTAGAAAACATTGAAAACATTACGTAATGCTTCGCAATTCTGACAAACAAAACCCGATGACGTTTCCCCTGCTCCTTCCTATCAAACCTCTGAATCTCTACCCTGCACAACGTGTCCTTACTTCTCAAATTTAGCATCAGATTTCCCCATATTATCCCCAAAGATCTAAAGCTAAGGCCTGCAGGCATTGTCCTGTTATGTGAAATGTTTCCATTCTAAGACTCAGGACACAGCACCGATACAGATTACATCACCAACCAATACATCCATGAGCTGAAAAAGTCGAGAAATACACACCTGGCCTGTACTACCGCAATAGTTTGTCAATTTGTGCACCGCAAAAGCCAATGGACGTGTATCTGATCTCAGAGTTGCAGGTCAGTGAGACGAAATATATATATAAAACACGGGCTGGAAAGGCGTATAAAATCATATTTTCGGACACTTCCCCGCACAGGAAACGCTTCCTGGTGAAAAGGCTTCTTCTTTTCTGCGTCCTTTGGTTTATTCATTAATCGGGGAGATTAACTATGGTTAGAGCGCGGGGCTAGTTTACATTTAAATATTTTGTTTGTCTTCTCTTTGAATAGATGGGGAAGAAGGAAAGTTTTTGCAAAGCAACATGTTTTACTTTTGTAATCATTTGTTTCGTCAAACAAGGCGCCCGTAAATAACTTTGGGAGAGCTTTTCAAAGTCGTATGCCAATTTCAGGACAAACCACCGAACATTCCTTGCGATGTGATTGAAATCCAAAACAGTATTATTATTATTTGGAATGCTAGATCGTGGGAGATACCTTGGAAGTTTCTACAGGTCATTTCAAGTTGCATATTTTTGGAAAAGACTATAAACTTTGCCTATACTGATTCAATAGAATGCAAATATATAATTAATAATAATTAATTTAGATCAATAAATGATAATTTAGTAGTAAATTTATTTATTTATTTGATGGAGGGTTTAGACCTGCGAGGCTGCCATTCGTGCCGCAAAAGATGCAAAATATGAGGTGTTTAATTTGAAGATCGTCGATGGATTATTTCAATAAAGATTTGTAGAACTTGAAATTATTTCAAGTTTAGAAATTATATCTTTTTATCTATATTTTACCTTAAGTTCTTAGCAAGAGTTGTCCTCATGTTTGGACCAAATCTATGCATTTGGAACACTATGATATATGTGGATTTATCTTATGTTTCACAAATTTTATCTTATTAGTTATGCACTCCTAATGTGGATTCATCTTATGTTTCACAAATTTAATCTTATTAGTTATGTGCTCCTATTGTATAATTTGTCAAATTTGCTACTCTTTCTATTATGCCCTAAAGACTAGCATTATTTATGAATAGCTTTAAAGAGTTGTTGGAATTGCTAGGGGATATATTTTTTCTATAACAACCTCTAGAAAAGACAGGTTTTATGATATTGTAAATGATTTGCAAACATCAAACAATGTCCTAGAAAAAAGGTATAAACTTTAAATAATTTTAGTACACCAAACTAAAGTGTTTCTTCTTCAATGATTACTCCTCAAATGGTCTACGATGAGAAAGGATTGTATAAGGAGCTTGGGTATCCTTAGATGAGAACTAATGTAGTCGAATGTCTTTAAATATAGGTAGCAATTAATTATGCAAATATTTATTTAGTCAACTCAAAATAGCTAATAAAATGGGAGGGTTCAACTAAATTTGAATTTGAATTCAAAAAAAAATAGAGATGAAAGCTAAGCTCGTGTACTTGATCCATGCCCCATGAGAATGCCATAGGATATTTAAGTGATATTTTTATAGGAAGAACGAGTACCTAGATATATGCTTGGTGTAATAAATGTAAGATGTATGGAAAGATGTACAAAGAAGGATGAGGTGTGGATAAATGTATTGGAATATGTGTACATGTGAATAGGCAAAGGCTAGGGGACTAAGCCCAAATTCTCATAAGAGTATGAAATTTGTTGATATGTAGAGATATGGGAAGAGCACCAGTAATCAAGCATGTTCTAATAGTCATGCACTCCTCGCACACCTGACCCCCCAATTACTAATTCTAAAGGAACCAATAAAATGATAACTAAGAGCTCATTAATAGGCTTCACATGTAACAATAGTCGATCATTTTTTTACTATCTAAGTTGCTTACAAAGACAACCAAAAATAATTGTTGAAATCTAAGGTGTAGTTTAAACTCTTTGGGTGTGCAAAGTTAGCTATAATGGCTATCGGTACACTTCCTTTAAGGTATTAAGTGATTCTCTCAAAATAGCATAACACTAAATGGGAAACGGTGTGAATATGCAAATTTCACATCGTGGTCCCATTATAGTGGGTAACGAATTTGTAGATGAAGAAAAATATAAGTTTGCCCAAAAAAATTTGTGAACACCTTTGATCAAAGGCTTCCCTTAAAATGAAGGTACTTTTTTATTATTGATGCCTTCATTCGAAAGGGGCCTTCGAACCAAGGCATTGCCCATGTAGCCTTTGTTAGAAGTGGAAGCGTGATTATATTTATTAATAAAATAATGCCTTTGTTCAAAGACCCCCTTCGAATGAAGGCATTATTTTATTTTATTTTGAATAAGTTCAAATTTCCCAAATGATAGTTATTTATCTAAAGCCTAAGTTACATCATTCGTTGATCCACATCATTCAGTAGCACTATAGACAAGTGCACATAAGAATTTATTTCTTATCAACATTTTTATTGCATGATTTGTATAAACCCTAGTTTAGTTTATTGAAATATTTCTTTCATATTTTTTTTATGTAATGGTTCTTAAAAATCTAATTTTTGTATGTATTAATGCTTCAAAATTGGTATTTTATGAAATAGATTATGGATGATTTGGTCTATTTGTACTTTTTTATTTTATTGCACATTGTTCTTGAGAAACCCATGCAACTCATGTTCTATTTGAGAAAAGTAGGCAAATGAGCCCTAATAAGATCTTAAAAATTAAAGATGTGATTAGAAAATGTAGATCTAAACCCTTGTTTTCTCTCTAAAATATTACCTCGCTATCTTAACTTGAAGTAACTCTTTAAGAAACATATACCTTGAGATGTATATCAATCTAGAGTAATGAGATAAGATTCTTGTTGAGAATGTGGGTAATTGCCTTCCAACTAACAAGATTACACAAGTCAAAATCTACAGTTTTAGCTTTAAAGGGTCGAGGAGGGCAATTATATCGATCTAAAATGAGATGATTAAATAGAAAAAATAACATGAAATTGATCCTTAGCCAAGCCATGTCTATTTTATATAATTAGTTCACATTAAATACTTTAATTTAGTATATTGGCCTTCATTTGTAACAAAATCAAAATAGTTCTATTTTTATCTTGAAAAGATATAAACAATAAGTTACACATGCAACCAAAGACTTGAGACAATTTTATCTCCTCAAATGAATCTCTTTATGCTTTAAGTGTTTCATGTGTACTTGACCTAGAATTAAAACAAGTAAATTATTATTTTTCCAAGCATTACCTTAAGAAAAGGATGTTTTATATATCATAATAATAATTTTAGCTTTATCTATTGAGACCCTAAACTAGACGCTACTTTTACAAAGATGACAATTAGTCATGGTATAGTAAATAGAGTGATCAAAGCTTATAGAAACATACAAATATTAATATAAATCTAAATTAGAGAAATAGCACCACACATGTTCATCTAGAACATAATGGATAGACTATCACAACCGTAATTAGTTAATTACATAATTATTTATACTTATTTATTAATTAATTTTTTCTATAAATTATTAAAATAAAATTTAAATTTAAATTTTACAAGCGATAGGAGGAAGGAGTTGTTGGAGGGAAGGTGAAGGAGGACGCACAGAGCATTGGACATGGGGAGATCGAGAAGCATCCCATTTTTGAGCGATTACCCCCAGGATACCACCTAGACAAACATGGAGGCCAAACTCCCTTGAGCGCCGAAATCCAAGGTTTGGCACTCGATGGTGGGAGAAATTCACACCTTTCTGGGCAAAGAGAGGTAGGGAAAGGAAGAGAAGTGAGAATGGAAAGCCCAAGGAAGGGGAGGAGTTAGAGTGGGACAGAGTTGCGAAGAAGGTGTCAAAACCAAAGGAACAAAACAACATAGTGATACTGGTAAATGGGGGTGCCAAAGACACCCCACAAAAAGGTATGTTTTTCCCCTAAAAAGTTGGATATTGTTTTAGTCAATGTGTGTAGTGATTGTTGGAATATCTCAGTATCCTGGTTGAAATTGTTTGTAAAATGGGCAAAAAAATGGCCAACAATGGCTAGGGTTAAAAAATGGTGTGAAGAGACTTGGCCCTTCAAGGTGGAGCTTAAAACGTTGCCTAATGCTTTCTTTTTAGTAATCTATGATAGGGGTCAGGAAAAATAATGGGTTTAAACAATGGTCCGCACATGATGGGTGGGAAGGGTTTCTTTATCAAGGACTGGGAGGCCAACTTCAATCCGCTAACAACTCAGATAAACAAGGTGTCGATTTGGGTTGAGTTATATAGCCTACCTTTCAAATATTGGGAAGAAGAGAATCTGAGGATAATAGGGAACACTCTGGGGAGACTCTTGAAGGCATGAGAGGGGGTAGAAAAGAAGGGTTTTAGTATGTACGTCTGAATGTGTATCAGTTGGACCCCTACTTCTCCTCTTCCCAGGTGTATCGATTTAGTGTCAGATGTTGGATTCTAGAAGCAAAGTGTCAAAGTGGAAGATGAGGTAGATTGGTGCAAGGCATGTAAATGGATGGGGTACAAATGGGAATGTTTAAAAGGAAAAAGAGGAAACATGAGCAGTGTGGAAGCCATTATACAAAATATTATCAATATGGAGGGGTATGAGGAACATGTTCAAACACAGTGACAACCTCATGAAACTAATATAGCGGGATATATCAATGGTGTAGAAAATAACCCAAAGATTATTCCTAATGACAATGAGGAGGTAGTCATATAAGACGAGGGAAAGGATCAACAATGTACAAAAAATGGAGGAAAATATACATGTGATGATGCACCCCACACTAGTACTTCAGGTGATGAGAATGGTCATCAAGAGGGAGGAGGGATGGAGAATGGGGAGAGGGTACGAGACCAAGAGACCACACTTAACGCAGAATGTGAAGATCATGACAATGGTTTTGAAAATAGTCAAGAATACTCACATTTTTATCTCAGTCAAATCTCGGAGACTAACTTTGAGAAAGAATGTGGGCAAGAGCTACTAAATACTGATGGAAAGGAAATATTAAAAAATATTAAGATGGGGAGCAATGAAGAAGTGGAGGACATAGTTGTGTTGATGGAAATACCTCATGAGAAGTCTATTCAAATGGACATATTGCACTCTCCAACCAAGCAGCAATCGATGTCGAGTAGGAATATTAAAGGGGAAGGGGAAACCATGACAGGAATATTTGGGGTAAATGAATTGGTGGGACTCTCGATAAACACCTACTCACTATTGGCTAGACAACCTGTGTTTGGTGTAGAAATAGAAAGATGTGGAGAGGGAGAATTGGTCCTAGAGAAGATGGGGAAAACTAAGAGAGAGGGGAAGGTGGAAAGAGCATTTGGTAGTATATTTTCATCACTTGGGCAGAGCAATGTAGGTTTATCCTGGTTTGATGGAGATTTGATCTCAGAGGAGGAGGAAATATTGGATAAGAAAACAATAAGTCAGATACAGACTAAGTCTCTTAAGATTAAGATGGGGGAGAAGCACAAAAGAGGACCGAAGTAAAAGAAATTCAAATCAGAATTGGTTGGTAGAGCCAAAGGTCAGATGAAGCTACGTTCTAGGAAGGGTGTTACCCTTCCCAAGGAGCCATGCAGACCCTTTCATGGAATGTCAGGGGTTGCAATGCCCCTAACAAGAGGTGATTGATCAAACAATGTTATGATTAGGAGAAGCCAGATATTATTCTACTGCAAGAAACTAAATTAACAAGGACTAATTTTGTATTTTGTCTTAAATCATGGAAGAAATGGGAAGGAATTTGTGTGGAGGTCGTAGGAGTGTAGGGAGGATTGGCGATTTTCTGGAACCCATGTAAAGTAACTGTGATAGAAAAAAGAAAAGAACCTAGCTGGATGATGGTTTAAGTACACCTTATGGAGGAGAATAAGGTTTTTTATTTGGTTAATATGTACATGCCAACTACAACAAATCAAAAGCGGGCAGTGTGGAATCAGATTAACTCTTTCTTGGAAACTGTTGCACATGAGGTGGTTATTATAACACCCCAAAATTGGCACCTAATAATCGATCAATTTTGGTGCATTTTCTTATCTTCGAAGTCCTATTGTACTAGGCAAATTCTTCTCCTAATTGACTTTAATTGACTGAGTTTCAAATGCAGAAAACCCAAATTTGCATAAATCTGACATTACATTTAATTCCTAATTCTCAAATGATTATTAGCTAAAATCCCTATGATTAATTGATTTAATCCTAAAGTCCTAAGTGCTTTTAATTAAATCAAATCCACCCTCTTTGGCTAATATACATAAAAGGAATTGAA
>MU224737.1:9023401-9051565 GCA_018584345.1 Thuja plicata
ATGTCTCAAGCTATTTCATCCACTTTTCCTCCATGCATCCACTACCCTTCAAGGAGTGTGTCAATGTTGATCTTGTCACTTACTATCCTTCCATATTGGATCCTTACATTCCTGCTTTTTCTCTCATGCAATCCGTTGCATAAAATCCATAGAGAAAAAAATGAGAATTTTTTTATGGAATGGGAGTCAAGAAAAGGATAGATCACGCTATTGGCTTGCGACCAAATATGCAA
The DNA here is from genome assembly GCA_018584345.1 of Thuja plicata. Lineage (NCBI taxonomy): Eukaryota > Viridiplantae > Streptophyta > Pinopsida > Cupressales > Cupressaceae > Thuja > Thuja plicata. Next base: position 9,023,635 of record MU224737.1, read on the forward strand.
CCCAAAGAATGTGCGAGGAGTGGGGTTGATGAAATGGAGCTTGATGAATGAGGCGATGAGAGCAAAGTTAATCTAGATGATGTACAAGAATCCTCAACAAAAATGGGTATGAATATTGTCAAAAAAGTATTTGGATAATCATGAGGAGTGAATTCTTACCATTTCCAATATACCTAGAGGTTCATCAATCTTTATTTGTATGATGGCATGTAGGCATATTATCATAGACCACGTTACTTGGAAGCTAGGGAATGGGGAGAAGGCAAAGCTTTTGGAGGACTCCTATGAAGGTCAATCTGGACTAGTAGAAGGTGATTATAAAAGAGAGTTGAGAGACAAGAGTGAAGTTGTTTGGGGTGATAGGGTTTCATATTTATTGATTCAAACACATGAGGATTGGGTAATTAAGTGGAAATGGAGAGAGGACAGTGAGTTAGACTTAAAGGAAGAAGAGGTCAGGGATCTTCAAAGGATTAGAGAGAGCAAGAAATTTCTCTTGACAGGAGAACATGATGAAATCACATGGTGTGGCACTAAAAAAGGTGAGTACTCTATTCGGGTGGGGTACCAACTGGTAGAGGCAGTGGGTACTATTGGGCATGAGCCTTCGCATTTATTTTGGAATAAGTATTGTTTGTCAAAGGCGGGTACTTTCTTATGTTTGGAATTCAAAGTTCATATCCTGATGGGGGAAAGACTCATGAAATATGGTTTTTGTGGGTCGTTCTTCTTCCCCCTATGTAAAAGTGAAATGGAAACCATCGATCACCTACTATTGCAGTGCAAGGTTGTGAATGCATGTTGGTACCTTGTTTTGAATAAACTGAATTTGCAATTGGCTCTCCTGACTACAGTCAAGCATATGTTAGAATCATTGCAAGGACCAAATTACAAATTGACCTTTTCATGTATCGGGTATGTGTGTCCTTCATCCATACTATGGAAGATTTGGAAGGAGCAAAATAGGAAAATATTTGAAGGGAAGGAAGAATATGTTAAGAGGTTGTGTTTGAGGATCGAGCAAAGCATAAAGTATCGAGCAAAGCATAACTGAACTATTAAATGTGGTGGTTCCAACTCAAAATATGATTAAGTACCCATGCATCTTATCAAATGACATTTTACAAAGAACTTAGACCATACTGAAGTACAAACCCGTTAATTGATGCAAGAAGGTTGATCTTCAAAAGGTTCAAAGGGAAGAAGTGAAGTGGGAAGATTCAAAGGAGGGGTGGATCAAGATTAATTTTTGTGGGGAAGTACGGGGTAATCCTAGACTTTCTAGTGCAGTATTTGTGGCAAGGGATTCAAACAGTCATTTTATCACTACTAAACATAAGAAACTTGAAGTTGGAACAAATAATGAAGCAGAGGTTCAGGCAGCGCTGCTGAGAGTAGAAATGGCATAGAGGCTACGAGTAGATAATTTGCACTTGGAGAGGGATTCTCAAATAATATTTAATGCTATTGTGATGGGTAAATCCTATGTATGTTGGCTACACAAGGTAGTCAAAGTCATCACAAAAAATTACAAATATTTAAAAAATTAATAATTTTGCATGTCTAGCGAGAGGGAAATGCTTAGGAAGACTCCCTATCCAAGTTGGCAATTAACGTGAAAGTGACATAGTGGCAGATGTGGGTGACATCACGATAGAAATTTTGAAGGGATTTGGTGTGATGTTTGTGAAATGGTGGATATCTTGGAGGATGGTGAATGATGGGCCCGACATTTATTGGAAGGGGAAGGTGGCAAAGTGTGATGCTATTGAAATTTCCTTTGCACACTCTTTTGTGTGGGCAATCAATGCAGAGTAGAGGAATTTACTATACATTCCATTCATTACTTACAAAAGACACATTTGAATGTGATTTCTAATTTTAGTAGGTGGATTGAGAAGAGTGGAGAAGGAGAGGAAAGATGGAAGCAAATTTTTTTATTTGACACCACAAAATAACAAATGGCATTCAAAGGGCCGCTCATAGAGGAACATTTGAAGAATGTATTTTCTTTAGAGCACCCTTTCTTTCTCAATATTATCTCGACATTTTGGGAGTGAAGTATGTGGTTTCTAGGTTTTGGTGGTGAACAAATACGAATATTGTGTCCATGTTCTACGCATGAGAGTTGCATTTCATCCCAAAGGAGGAGGTGAAACAAATTTTAGAGAGGTGTGTGAAGCCAGAGTGGAGAGTAGGGCTTGATGAGATTGTGGGGTGTGTGGTGCCAGGGTGAGGGTTTGTATCGACACATGGTGACTAGTTAGGAATCCCTAGGTACCACCCAATGGTGCACCCATTCCTATTCCAAAGGGGTTTAGAAGATAGCTTGATGAGGAAGCATGAATCCAGGAAGGCTTAGGCCTTACAACTGGACTTTGTATGACTAGGAATTAGAGCTGGAGGACAAAATCCCTCGAAGCCAAATGAACCCAACTCTATTATGTTTGAAGCTCACTGGAATCTAGGAATAAATGGAAACACAAAGTAGGGAGAGGAGGCAAAGTGGACAAGGACGGGATCAAGATGGTTCTAGGGAAGCTTGAAGAAATCATGGCAGTGGCTCTTAGGGAGAGGGAGGAAGGGGTGGTCATTCTTTTCATAGAGGACGTAGACGAGCTCGTTGAAGGTGTGATGTTGGAGGGTCCTTTCATTATGATGAAGCCAGTGCTAGTGTGCCTCTACGTATTGGATGGAATGAAGGTGAGTGTGTGGCTAGCGAGATGTCAGGTGAGGGTGGTGTCACTGACATGGTGGTTCAATGCCCCATTTGATATAGTCCCACCCAATTCAATGGTTTTTCTTTTAAAATTGTATGTAGTCGAGTATTGTTCATGAGTCACAATTTTTTGTAATGTAGAATGCTACTCTGTCAAATCTGGTATGGGGTGATTTTGTGATGTAATCTCACCCAATGGATTGTATTCAACGTGCATAATTTGATATCTAGTGGTCACTTTTTTTGTATTGTTGGGTAGGGGGAGTCGACTATGGGTGGTTTTTTTGCAAGATGAACAAAAGGAAATGATATAATATTTTACTTTACACATTAATAAGAGAAATATTTAACTGATAAAAATAAATAAAATTTAATATATTATTATAATTGTAAAGACCTTTTTTAATATGTTAAATACTTTAATAAAAATCTTCTAATTATATATTAAAAATTATAAACATATTAAAAAAATTAATAATATTTTGACAAAAACTAATTCAAAAATATTATTTAATTAAACTCGTACTATCATATCTTATTAAAATGAAAATATAATCATCAGTCCCCGTCGTTAACACATGAGATTTATGTTTTCAACTGCATTAGCCTATTAATCCATGTTTTGGGAATCTTGAAAAACCATCTAACCTAAGCTTCTTCTGCATTTTTCTATTGAAGTGAATTTTGGACTTTTTATTTCTCTTTTTTATTGGCTAAGCTCATTTTTCCTAGTGGTATTTTCCTTTTCCCCATTGAAAAATTAGACAAAAAATCAGTACAGGTGACAGATGTCTTGTAAGGTTGGAATATGTGGCAACATGCAAGCCCATGTGCCTTGACTATGTTGCGCCATTTTGCATTCATTTTTTAGACTACACGTTCATAACAGTTTACACTAGTGCACAACAACACCTCTCCTACAAGTGGCTTCCCTTTTAGTGTTATGTGCATGCTACAAGTTATTTTATAGAGATTTATCTATATATAGTAACATACATGAAATAAGGCATTTCTCAATATGAAGAGCAACTCACTATTTTAGCGCCTTATTCTCTTCAAAATGCTCATTTGGATCATTTTGCAGTGCCATTACGCCCTCCACAAAGCATGATGAGAAAAGTTTGATGATCCAATACACTTTTCAAAGTATCCTTATATGGTAAAAGCTTCAAAACCCTAACATTATTTTCTTTTTGTACTTGAAATCGAAGGCTTTTTCTCCTAGCGATCCTGAACCATTTTCACCAACGCCCCTAGTATGGTTATTGTATAGGTAGCTAGGGTTTTATTTTTATTTTTTCTCACTCTCTTTCTTTATCGGCTTTTGCAAGGGTTTGATCTTCTAAAAATTCCTTCTTAAGGCTTTCATCCAAAGTAGCATATTCTTTGGAAGGTAAGCTCATGTTTCCAAAGCTCAAATCTACGAAATTGTCATGGGGCTTTTGCACTCTAGACAATATTTCATTTGAGTACTTTCCATAGTTTGAACTATGCGCAATCTTTATTTTGGGTACTCTCCATAAACACATCTGGTAGTATGTGTTGCACATCAGAGGAAACTCAGAGATTTTAGCCATATGTTGAATGATGGTTGTTTTTTACTAGTTCTTGATCTCTTTTAGGATGAATTGCAAATATTTTAATGGGTAGAAGGGTTTTGGGTTTTAGTTTTGAACACAATAAAAATATTTTCAAAATTTTTTGTCAGTGCTTATGCCCTCAACTATGGAAGGCAAGCTCTTTTCTCTACCCCTTTTTCCTATGTATTTTTTTTGTCTTTCAGTGTTGTCCTCTCATTATCCTTAAAGTTAGAGAGGAATTTTCAAGCTCATCATTCAAAGCTGGAATTTTAATCCACTTGTAGGCAAAGCCATCAAACTTTCTTCCATATTTGTAAACTTTGTGCATTGCATCATTGATTTTACATTCCTATTTGTGTACGTAGGAATTTTAGCTAAAATAAGCTCAAAAAATTGAAATCCCTCCTCTTTTCATTAGCCTCATAATCAAGAATTCATGTTCAATGCCTCATAGTGTCAGTTTCCAGATGATTTTTGCTATTTTAATTAAAAAAATTAAAATTTATGTTGTTTAAGATTTTTTTTCCACAAGCCCTAAAATCTGGGTAAGTTTTGGGTGATGTTATGGACATGAGATTGTAGACACCTAAAAATGTCCCATGCCTGAAAGTGACAATTTCACTAACATTTCTCTTAACCATCATTATAGATAATGGCTCCCCCTTCAAAAATAAACAAGTGGATGAGCTTTGCCAAAAGTTCCATATCCACCACAACTATTATTCACTCTACTTTCCCCAAGGTAATGGTCAAGCTGAGGCTACGAATAAAACAACTAAAAAAATATTAAAAAAGACAGTCAATGAGGATGGTTGAGACTGACACCTTAAACTCAACCCTACCTTATGGGCGTACCACACTAGTTTTTGTACCCCTATAGGAGCTACTTCATACTCACTAGTATATGGTACCAAAGCTACCATACCAATATAGGTTGAGCTCCCATCACTGTGAGTATGCCTTCAACACATCCTTTCAGATGAGGTCGAGTATCTCAACTACAGGAGCTAGAGTTGCTCGATGAAAAGAGAAAAAATGTACTAACACATTTGCAAGCATATCAACAAGGTCTTAGGAGAAGCTACAATAAAAAGGTCATACCATGAGCTTTTGAAGTTGGTGACTTGGTACTTATGGAGAACCAGGAGAAATAAATGGAAAGAGAAAAACCAGGATTGAACCAAACTGGTTGGGTCCCTACATCCTTACATCAGTCTATGGGTATGGAGCATATCAAATATCTATGCCATAGGGATAGCCTCTATTAGACCCCATTAATAGCTTGCATCTATGAAAGTACTATTCATGACTCTCAAAGTAGACCCATTTAAAAAAATGTCATGATTTTTTTTTAAAAGAAAAAAATGTTACCTTGGCGAAAACCTAGCAATTAGGCATCTTCGATGACACAAAAATAGGAATATAATTGAAATAAATTCATCTTATGGTGAAAACAACTTTGGTGGTGCCTTGGGCAAGTACCATGGTAAAAACTGGGCAATCGGGAGCCATGTGTAGAGATCATTGCTCTACCATTTATTATAACTATAACCTGATATCACTCGTCATTTTACCTTGTATTCTGCAATAAAATCCATCATGACTTGAAATTCATCAGTTGTTCTTTCCCTGTCATATCATATTCAACACCAAGTTAGTCCACCAATGTCATGATTCATCAAAAAATACCAAAAACATTGAAAATATCTAGAAAAATCTATAAATTGGAAAAACTCCTTCAAAAAGTTCAAAAACATAGAAAAATGTCTTGAGAAAACACCCAAAACATCACAAAAAGTCCTGAAAAACCATCAAAGACAGAAAAAAACACCAAGAAAATGCTACAATAAAACCCCTTTGTACATAAACCAATTATTTAACACTTCAAAATAGGCATTGAACGACATCATACAACAAGTCTAAGATTCAACGAAACCAAGTCAAAATTGTCAAACTAACCAAATTGTCTTATCTATCGATCAAGTCAAATATCAAAGTATTTTGTCAAAAAGTTGTTTTGTCTTAGACAAGGGAGGGAACACTCGAAACCAAATAGGCTGGTCTTACACGAGATACCTCAGTCTTGAAATCAGACATCATCATCAATTGTCAATGTCATTGTCTGAACTACTACAAAAACATAGACACATAATTAGTATGGTTGTTTACTTGTTGAGTCAATTTGGTCTTATTATGTCTTGATTTTTGCATGCCATGTTCCTATGCATTTCTGTGATTCCACAAATGATTAGAGATGTCAAGATGATTCGTGACTTATTTTTCTTTGTATTTTGTTTGTGGGATGTTTGTCGTGAAGTCTTAAAAGAGTGTTTTGGGTGTTTGTGGTAAGAGCCTTCACATCCACATATAATATCTAATTGCAAAGAATGTTGCAATAGATAATTTAGTTTTGATACACCCCACATACCTCAACTCTTAATGCATAACCTAGATGGATTGGCCCACATTTTGACATATCAATCTTTTCTCTTAACATATCAATCTATTATTTTGACAAGGCAATCAAGTGATTTGAACTCCCAATCAGTCTGGGTTCGCTCTTCAATCATAGATAATTAGTCCCACTAATCATGGAATCTTGATTGAAACCCCAAAATTCTTATAAATAGAGAGTTTATCCTCGTATTTTAAAACCACACACACTTTGAACTCTTATATTGTCACATCGAGCACACACTGCAATAAGGAGAGCAACAAAGGAGGATTATTGGTTTGCATGTTCATTTGTTTTAAAATGATTTCATATTATTGATTGTTCATGCTTTCTATTTATCTTATTTCCTCTTTTTATATTAGTGTACTAACTACTTAACAGATCTTCTTGTGGTTGAGATTTTGATGTTATTATAGGCTTTTAAAGATCTGAATAATCCTGATTATAGAGATAAGCTTAGGGTTCATTCTTAAGACCTGCAAGTTTAGGTTAGAATCTTAACCAACACCAGTAGAATGACTATTAAGCCCACAATAAAATTATGAACAATATTTTTAGGTTTCATCAAAATTGGTAGGTCTCAACAATGGCAAGAATATGAGTTTAATGCATAGTCTTCAAGAAATTTTAGTGTGGAAAAAGGTTGCCCATTTACCCACATCTTTTGGCGACTATATTTATATAATTCTACTTCATCTTTTTCAGTAATAGCTACAGTAAAACATATTTTCAGTAATAGCTACAGTAAAACATATTTTCAGTTCTATCCAAGTCAATTTGGAATCACGGGTGATTACATGATATATGGAATGCGGACTTAATTTAGTTTTGCCCTAAATTTCAAAGGATCCCGTGAAATATATGTGGAATGTGAACTTAATTCATTTTTGTCCTAAATTATAAAGGAAACGAGTTATCTCTTAAATTTATGTGGAATGCAAATTTAATTCATTTTTGCCCTAAATTATAATGGGAACTTATTTTCTCTGTAATATATATGGAATGCAAACTAAATTCATTTTGCCCTAAACTACAAAGGAAATTTGTATCATGTGAAAGGAAAGTTTTTTGGCACCCAAGAAGAACTTAAAATGACTATAATTGTATATATTCAGTCGATAATATTATCATATTAGATTTAGCAAATTAACAGTTATTTTGATAAAAATTAAAGACATGTTAGCATCTAGAGGGAAACTTTGAATGAATAATTATTGTAGAAAATTTTCTTTTCCAGGTAGGATAGATCATCAAATTTGGGCCCTTAATAAGGTGTACCTTTGTATCATCGATCTTAACAATCCTCAGAAAAATGAAGATTGAACTTGTTTTTTTTTTTTCCAATTTTCAAATTCAAATGTGTAACTTTATCTAATTTTTAGTTGTTGTCCCAAAATATGTGAAAAAATGTCATTCTTTATTCAAATCTGAATTCACGTGGCTTTGTTATGATTAACTAGACATGATTCCAATTCGCAATTTAACTACCAAAACAAGCACGAGTTTTACATTTTTGCAATGTTATATTTTGCAAGTTCACAAAAGTATCTTGAGCAATCTCATATTTAGTATTGTGAATTTATTATTATCACTTTTTCTAAAATATCTTGATGGTTTAATGACGCCAAACAATCATCGGTTCTTGACATGGAACTATGTTACTATTGTTCTATTTAAACAATGATTATTCATTCTGTTTTTCAATCAATCAGATTTGCAATTTTCTTATGGTGAATTATAGTTGTTGACAATTAGAATTTAAATTAGTGATATTTGTTCTAATTTTTGAACTCTTCAAAACTTATGAATCTTTTTAATACAAGAAAATTATTTTTGGTGAATTTTTGTTGCAACTAAATATATCAAACTTAACAAAGCAAATCAATGACAATGCATAGAAGAATTGTTATCTTCATTGGTGACAATTTCACCCTACTTAAGAGTCCAAAATATCACATTAGGTTTGTGTGTGTCTGTTCTATTGCATGTTAAGTGGACACAAATTTTAACTTGACTCTAGACAATTCTTTAGTATGTGAGCTCACAATATTTTTACTTCTTGTATTTGTGAAACTATATTTAGATCAACCAAGACTTACCAGATACTTCACTCAGATGCACATATACACATGTGTTCAATACAAATATAATGAAAGTCTACATTAATATTTACACATGATACAACTTCAAATTCTAGAAAGAGATGCCCCTTCTATGAATAAATCTTTGACACAACTACCAATGGAACTTTGTTGATCATGATTAAAGCATTTCTCATTTTTGTTGATGCTTGAAAGGTCAAAATGTAGAAGAAATTATAATTAAAAAATAAATAGTAGCATTTTCATATAAAGACAAAAATTATTTTTCTTGACACTTATCACTTATTTTTGGGCTTATATATAGATTCTTATTTGGATAAGAACATTTTAGTTTGAGTTTTGTATGCTTTAATATGGTAATTTTATTGCATGTAAGTGTCACATATCCTAGCTTTATCCATGTTTTCTTAAATTCTCATCTCCTCTTGATGCATGTTTTAGTTGAATCTGTAGCATTATTCACGCCCTTTCATCTTTGATTCCCCCCCATCATTGAACTATATGCATGTATATTCATTATATGTTACTTCTTTCTTCACCTTGATATTGATTCATACACAATGTTATCTTAGCTTGGCAACTATTCTTATTTTGTACATGTCTTGTATTGTATGCCTCACTTTGATCAACTCTTTAAGACAATTGGACATCTAGACAAAAATTTTGAAGGTATGTAAAAGTTTCTCATTTTTTAATTAATAAAGGAAAGCTCATAATTGTTTAATCATGCCAATTGCATTTGTGTTAAATTTTTCTGATACTTGGAGTTATATTTACTTGTACCTATCCAAACAAAAATATTTCTTCTTGATCTAATTATTTTTATTATTATTCCTAGAAGCTCTAAAAGTTGTAAAAAATGACAAGTTGAATGATGGTGAGGTATGATAGTATTCTATTACTCTTGGAAAACTCACAAGTCTTAGCATCTGATCAAGTAGGTTTTAATATTGAATAACTCGATTCAAGTGATTTATGTTTGTGAAGAAAAATGTTTTGGAACAGACACATGCACAACTCATGTAGCCAATGCACTTATCTGAATGCCAATGCACTTACCTAAATGCCAAATCCAACATTAACTATTTTTGGCCAAAAGGCAAGGACTCCATCTGCAACAACTCTTGTCTTGTTTCAAAACCTATTGGTTTATTTAAGAAGATAAAGTTTTAATAAAAGAAAGAAACTTTAATAAGAGGAAAACTTAGCTTTTAAGTTTGATTTAACTCTTTTATTTAGAAATTTCTAAACCAACTTTTTAAAAATTTGAAAATTTATTAGTATGAGGATACTAAAAAAATATGAATTAGTATTTACTCTATAAAATATTAGTTAATCTCATCCAAAACAAATTGGAGACGGAGTAGAAATAACATGCAAAAAGCTATGGAGAGTGGCAGTGAAGGTGATGGTGTTAGGGTTTCATTTGTTGATGGTGATAATGAGGATGATGAAGATTCAAATGGTTGTGGGTGTTCTCTTGTTGTGGTGGTTTTGGGCTGGCTTTGGCTAGAAGTCAACATCATTGTGTTGGTTATTTAGAAATTTCTAAATGAAATTTTTAAAAAATTATAATTTTATTACATACGAGGATACTTGAAGAATATGAAGTAGTATTTACTTTATAAAATATTAGTTAATCTCATCCAAAACAATTGGGAGGCATAGTAGAAATAACAAGCAAAAAGCTATGGAGAGTGGTAGTGAAGGCGATGGTGTTAGGGTTTCATCTATTGCTAGTGATAATGAGGATGATGGAGATCCAAATAGTTGTGGGTGTTCTCTTGTTGTGGTGGTTTTTGGTTGGCTTTGGCTTGAAGTCAACATCCTTGTGTTGAGAGGATCTGGGATTTTGTTTAGTGCCTTTTCCACCTTTTATTGTAGCTCCATTTTGGTTGTTGTTTGGTTTCTCAAGGGTTTGTAACACAACTCTTTTCTCATAATAACTTTGTCATTTTTATGAGGGGTTCCTATAACAAGGAGGTTTCTTTGTTTTTGTGTGTTGGGGGTTTATAAACCCCCATGCTTGTGATAGATTTGTGTGTGGATCAATTAGGTGGGGGGCTATGCAGTAGTGAAGTGGTCGCTACCAAGTCTCTTTCTACAAGAGGGCACCCACGGCCTGGGTATTGTTTAATGCCTGCAATTGTGACTAAAGACATGTTTTGATTAAGTAAAAACAAGTTTTTAAAGGACCCAAAACATTTTAGAAGGAGCTTAAAGATAAACCATTAAAATCATAAAAGAGTTTGTGCCCTAGCACCAAGGAACAAAAGCATGAAAGAAGCATACGACAACTACCAAAATACGAAAGGATGCAACTAGAGAAACATGATAGGACAACACCACAAAAAGATAGGACAACAACAAAAGACAACTAAATACATTTCATAAGGTCCTTAGCCTGGACCACTATTATCTGCATCTGATCAACATCATCCTTCAATGACTGAAGACATGTTGCTAACTTGGCCTACCAGTAATCCTTGCTACCCTGTGTTATGCCCTGCATACCCGTCCCTACATTTTGTAGGAAAAATGTTGGGTCCCCCATTTTTGCTTTTGCTTTTTCCCCTTTGTTTCTTTTGTTTCCTTTGTTTTCCTCTGGGCTTTTCTCCCATGAGGGTTGTTTTTATTTTTCTTCTTGTCTTCTTTTGCCTTCGGGATCCAACCTCGGAGTGCTTGTCTTGAGCCGATTGGATCTCAGACTCCGGGATTCTCTGCCATCATGTCTTCTTTTGCAAGAAGGTATGGCTGCATGGGATCCCCGGGCCTGGAGTCTGGAGGTTTTCCTTTTCTAGAGTTTGCAGAAGGAATGCAATGTGTTTTTACCCTAAGGGTATAAATGGGTTTTACCAGTCACTTTTACATTTACCGTGATCAAAACACGCAGAGCAATTACCAGAGCGATTAAGGTGATTCAAAGTGATTAAGTGCAAATTGCTTCTAGTGATTAACAACATTCAAATGACAGTAAGTAGTGGTGTGTTCGCAGTCAGTTCCAGGTGAACCAGTTGCAGAGCACTTCCCGTGCTCACCTTCCTGCCTTCCTCGTGTTTCCAGGTAGGCCTTTTGGCTCTCTTCCTTCTGGTTTGTGGTTTTATGATTTGCTTGCTTTTTGTCTTGCTTGGTTTTTCTTTTGTTTATTGTTTTTCGTCTCTGGTTTCATTTTTGTAGTCGCCTTCCGTTGGTGGGATGGCTCTGCCAGAGGGTTTTCCACCCTCTGTACGGTTTAGTTTAGAGTAGCATTTGTATATTTTGTATGATAGTGTAAATATTTATGTATATTCTGTACATTGTGTAACTTTCTGCGTGAGTTGTGTTTTGGTCCTCATCGTGCTTCGACCCTCTATAGCTTTGTATATTAATATATATTCCATGTATATCCTTCCATTTGGGGTGATCTCATTGCACTCCCTCACATCCAGACCAAATTTTTGAGCTAGTCAGAGAGGTATTCACCATGGTTCAAACTTGGCACCTCGCATGTTTGAGCCATGGTGGCTTTCTCTCTCCTCTTTCATGTCGTCTTAATGGCGGGATTAATTTCCCATGAACAAGCATTCAAATCCCATCCCATCTGACATTTACTTTCCCCGTGTTAGCCCACTTGTCATCATTAAGAGCCTTTATGCCACTTGTTGCGTGGGCACATGATGACCCATGTCAACCAAGTACAGCTCATTGCCTATCACATCGACAATGGCTAGTTTTCTGGGACTCCGGGCATTGGGAAGCCCCTGGGTCTTCATTCCATTTTTGTCACCTAAGCCAATGCCCTGGAGCCCCCGGGTGTTGATCAGAATCTGATCCTTATCAACTTTGATATTCTGGGATTTTGATGCATGCTAACACTTTTGGACAGGTGCAAAATGGTGGTGAATTCCCCGGAGTCCCTAAAATATTGTTTTTATCATATTATGTATTAACGGTTCTCCGGTCTTGCAGGTTGCAGATAGTTAGATCAAAATGTCTGAAGTGATCATTCCTCCTGATAGCCCAGAGCTGCCAAGTACCTCCACTCGGGTGGCCACAAAGACTAAGGCCGAAAAGATGCTGGCCAAACTACCACTAACCTCCAAGTACCCAAAGGAGGGTGTTCTCAAGGGTTCCAAGGTGGACTCCAAGTTGCAAGAAATAAGAGACAGAGCCCAGACTATGGGCTGAAATGCAGGGTTTGGTCTAGGCCATTTACCAACTGAGGACCGTCGGAGATGATATGGAAAAGTACATGGCTGGCTCTAAAATTATCAAAGCCACAAGTTTTCCCTTCTTGGTGCAAGCACCAGAGCTGATACTCCAACTAGAAACACTCTACAACACCCCCACATGGGTTGTTTTAATCGCCGATCCTCGACCACTACACTATCCGGTGCCCATCGTCAATCTAGATGCGGCTACTTTTTCTTCAAACTTGGTATCCCCCAATTCAAGGGATCCATTTTTCTCTTCCAATCTATGTCATTGAAGGAGTTTGGGGAAGCTTCTCTTCTCTCCCGGCAACATCTCAACACTCACTAGCTAAAGTCCCCGAGAAGGGCCTATAAAAAGATGAAGCTGGAGATTCCCTGTGGGGATTTTAAATAATGTATAGAGGCAGGGATTATATTTCTATGCAGGCTTTTTGGAGAGCCCCATGACTGGGACTTCTTGGCATAGATGTATTACTTTCTCTATTGCATCACCACCTACAGTCAGACCTTCAACTAGGCAGTTATCATCACCAACCATGTAGACACGCAGCTAAAGAGCGTCCTCCAGACTTCAAAGTTCTACATGACATCCTACATACTATGGGCACTTGCCCAACAGAGGCCTACTTTTCAAGGTTTACGGATAGTGGGCGTTCTCAGGAATGGGCCCAGCCAGTTGGTGTCATGGGCTCACTATCCCTAGGTCTAATGGGAACTTAGCTTCCCTAATTTTTGTCGAGTAAATGATGCATTCATTTACCATAACATTTTGACATTTACTCGGGACACTAGGTACTAGTTGTTGTAGGAGGCTATGAACCTGGTGATTACTTATGACAATTACTTCATTCAATTCCAGAAACATACATACATTTGGGTGACCGGCTTCTCCGGGAAACCCTATCTACTCCCTCGATATTGCAGGGATAGAATCATTCTTTTGGAGTACTGCAAATAGATTCTGGAGCTACATGCCCTCTTCACAGTGAAGAAGGTAACTAACATCCCATTCCCAATCTCTTGTGGGAATTATTATTGTAGCCTTGCAGTGACAAATGAGGCCGTCAATGAACTAAAGAGTCTGGGACTGGCAGAATTCCACCATACCAGAAGCAATTTTGATCCACTAGGCAAGATAGCAGTGGCACTTCCTTAGGCGTCCCCACCACATACAGATGATATTAAAGATTTCTAGGTGGATTGCCAGGACAGTTTTGATCTCCAGGCCCACCAACATTCATGGATATCCAAAGGCTTGATGAAATCCCTCGACCTTCAGGGTTTCCCAAAGGGTTTTACAGATGATGGGCCTCTGGAGGACCCATTGTACAAAGAATAAGGGATCGATAAGTTAGATCTCACTCTGGTAGATTGGGGCACCCTAGAGAACTTAACAATTGAGGAGGTATGCCACCCCATTATAGATAATAGTCATAAGTATTTTGAGTGGGTGTGTCCAAGGAGCACCCGAAAAGGCCCAATTATGTAGAGGTCTACTTCGACCTCCAGAGCTGCAAGACCCAACAAAAGCAAGGGGAAGGAGAAAGAAAGTGCCCCAACCCAAGTGCCTCCCAAAGGTTTTCTCCCCATGATGACACAGATTCAAGAGCAGATGGATGTGTTAAGGCTGAAAATCCAAAAGATAAGTGCCCATCTTTCCCGTGACCTCCTCACAACCCCAGTGAGATCCGCCTGCCCAGCGGGATCCCCTTCATTGGCAGCACTAATGAGCAAGTAGACATTCACCGAGGCGGAGTCTACAGATATTTTGGATGTCGGGGGCCCACTATAAAGAAAGAAGAAGCAAAAGGTAAACCCCACCCCAAGCGCAGACACAGGCCCCAGCATGCCCAATATTCCCCCAGTAGAGGTCAGTTTGGATTCCCCCGAACTGGAGGATATAACAGAGGTCTCTCCCTCGCACAACAACTTTGATGACATCTTCAGGATGGATGAGATTATGAACCTGCATGGGGAGATAGATCAGGCATTGGAAGAAATTGTCGCCCAGGAAAAGGAAGAGATCCCCGCCGAAAAGGAAGTCCCAGACAAAGAAGTTGCCTCAGAGAAGGAAGTCTGGGAAGAAGCACAAAAGGAGCCCAAGTGAGAGGAAACACCGGTCCAAGAGATTGAGAAAGAACCAAGGAAAACAACAGACGAGCAATCGACAACTGGGGAAACTGGACCCACGAGATCAACCCTACCCCTAATTGTCATGTTCTAGATGCCTTTGATTACTCCAGGTGACCATGCCCCCTAGAGTACATTTAGTGAGGTGATCACAGTGGCCCAAATGCTGAACCTAGGCCATATGCCTCTACCACCTGTGGAAGATGTTCCAATGGAGGAAGATATCCCAACAAATGATGTCGAAGAAGAACAACAATGACAACAAGATGAGGGGAGAATCCCCGAGGATATAAATGTTGATTCGGCCAATGCTAGGAAGGACAGGGAAATCTTCGATGATACAAGTGATGCTGATACCAGTGGAGAAGAAATCCCAGACATCACAAAAGAGGACGCCAATAGGGTGGAAGACACTGAGGCCCCCGGAGAGCAAGAAAAGGAAAAGGAATAGGAACAGGAAAAGGAGAAAGAGCATGATGATACTGCAAATACTAGGAATGCATCGCTAGACTCTGAAGGGAGTCCCAACACCCAGGCCTTGGAAGAGAAACCACCCTAAGCGTCACAATGGCTGGTGGAATCCAAAAAGAGAAAGGCCTCAGTGGTAGCAGTAAGTGTTCCACTCTCCCTGGCCAAAATGATGGCCAAAAACGTAGAGGCCATAAATCCTAAGAAGGCCCAGATAGTCCATACCCTTCAGGCTAGTCCAGAAGGTAGCACAGTTACAACAATCGCAACACCTCCCCCAGATACAGATGCAGTGGTGATAAGGGCTGAAGATTATACAATCACAGAAGTGCCTCTGGGGAGGAGAGATAAGCAGGGAGAATTAGACCTGCTACGAGAAGCAACGCGGGCAATAGAAGCCTGATATAATAAATAGGCCCAGAAGTTGAAGGAGGAAAGAGAAAACAATGAGAATCTCCTCAGACTTCTAACAAAAATTACACAACCCCTGACCGAGAGCCATCTCAAAGCTTCCACCTTTGGACTACCACTTGCAAAAGGTGACATGGATACTCTAAGGGCCATGAAGAAGAAGGCCCAGGCTGTGGACGGGTGGATCACTGAGCAGATAATGACCGTAAGGCAATTTTTAGTGGTATTGCTCGCGAACCTTTACCAGATCAACAATCTCTTAAATCAGGTGAACATCTCTATTGTCCTATGGGAGGGAGACTTAGAGAAATATGAAGGATGGAAAACTAGGTTGGATGAAGTCTTTAACTCCGGGGAAGAGGCAGTCACAGAGATGAGAATTTTGGGGGAGGAATCATTTGAGTCCCTCCAGGCCCTGTACTCTAGACTTGGCCTCAAGATTGAGGTATGCAAGCAACTGGTTAAGGCCTTAAGAGAGAAAGTAAGTATGATCTAGTATCCTTTGGGCCTATTTAAACCATTCATTGTAAGGGTGTCACAAGTCGACCCCTTCACCACCAAAACATGCGCCCCAGAGGACTACGTCCTTAGTAAGTATGATGAGCTGATGGAATCCCTGTATCAGTCTACCGGGGGCTTCGACGGAGGAAAGCTATCAAGAATATCTAAGATGATGCTCTAGGCTCATGACATCATAAAATTAGTAGATGAATTCCAGAATGGGGCCGAAGAAGTTGAGGAAAAGTTTGAAGCTGTCTACGATCGGTGGAACAACATTAAGGACATAGATGAAGATGGCATCAACCAAGTTTTGGAGACATTTAAGAACAGTAAAGGGCAATAAAATTCTTTATATTTTAGGGATTATCACTAGTAGGGTGCATTCTTTTACATTCATTTATTCTTTGAGTGTAAGCTCCTGGATCCCAGAGTCCCAGATCCAACAATTTTGTATTCTTTTGATGACCCGCGTCCAGGCTCTTAAGAGCTAACCAGTCATTATTAGGCAGTTAATAAGTGGATGTCAGAAAGTAGGTGACTCTAGCAAGACATGTCAGCTCGAGGGATGGTTCTGACAAGTGGTCTTCCCAAGGCACCGCTCTAACATTAACTACCTAGTGCATCGAAGACAATGAGCTACTTTTTCATTGATGAGGCATGTAGCCTCTAGCTTCAGAGAGATCAGATTTCTTCTTTTCTCCCTCCAGCGCTCTTCTCGATGCTGATTCTTCCATACTTCTTTTCAAGGGTTAGCGAAATTGATGATTTTCCAGTCCATAGTAGTAGCATTTCAACATTTCATTTCTTGTAGTTGCAGAGTTCAATGCTCGGTAGTTCTTAGTAGTTCTTAGTAGATAGATGCTCTCTTGGAGTTGTTGATGTACACACCAGTGTTACTAGAAAATTGTTAATGAAGAAGGAACAATTCTCGCAATGATGTTATTGGTGTCTTGATCTCTGAGTTAATACTCTTTTGTGCTATATTTTTCTAATGTTCTTTGCTCTAATGTTTAAGTAGATTAATGACCTCTTTCCCCTTACTATTAAACATGTATGAATCACTGGTTCTGTATATGTTTAGTATTT
Organism: Thuja plicata; assembly: GCA_018584345.1. Classification (NCBI taxonomy): domain Eukaryota; kingdom Viridiplantae; phylum Streptophyta; class Pinopsida; order Cupressales; family Cupressaceae; genus Thuja; species Thuja plicata. Next base: position 9,041,280 of record MU224737.1, read on the forward strand.
AGTATAGTTTGTTAGAGCATGGTTGATGTTTTAAATGTATTTGCATAACTATAAGTATAATGGATACACTCTAACCCTAGCATATCTTTTGAAGTTTTTTTGATAATCCAAATGCTTGCAGGAAACCCCTACCTAACAAAATCCCCAGAGAAGATAAGCCAAGAAAAACTAGCTATCCCCCCTAACAAACTAGTCACACACCCAACTTAGCTCCTGCACTATCGAGACCTGACTCTCAGGTGCTTGAAGGCCCAGAGAATTTATTCCCCAGAAAACCTTTACAGGGAAGTTGGCCGGTACTCCAGTACCCGATGACAACTTACCTCTGTTGGAAGACTGGTCACAAAGTCCCGTCAACAGAAACTGGCGCTAGAAGGAGGGCATGAGCTTGTCCCCCTCAGAGGATTTAGACTTTACACCACCTAAGGGTTCCCCATGCCATATTTTTAGGAATCAAACCTTTAGTGGGATTGGATCATTTTCACCTAAGCGATTTGAAAGAGTCCTTAGATCAGCCCCCAATCCCGGAAGGTTTTTTGAACTCGAGCCTACTGTTAAGAAGAAGAAGACCCTGCAAAGCAAGAAACTAGCCAACATTGTCTGGGGACAAGTGACCCACCTAGTCAAAATCCAACACCCCTGATGGCTACGTACTTAGGTAACACTGGGTCCCCTGTGGGGTAGTTTCCTGGTGCTACCAATGATCTTCCTCCACATCCAGAGAAGATCTGCCCCCGATATGAGTATTTAGGCTCACGAACCACATAAGAGCATCTGTAGGCATACAAAGATGCCATGAACCGACACCAGATCCAACATCAAGACTTTGTGACCCGGATGCTTCCTCTGTCCTTGGGACAAAACAAGTTAAACTAGTACCTCAACTTTTTGGCCAACTCCATCAATAGTTGGCAGGATATGGAAGATGCCTTCCTAGTGGCCTTCTGCGTACACATGGACCTGATGTGGTCCCACATCCAGTTTATCTCCATCAGGAAGGAACCAAACGAACCCCTTGTAGCATTCAACCATCGGTTCCAATGAGCCTTGAAGCAGTGCACGTGCCCCTTCATCCCATCCGCTGATGTAACCATCCAGACCTACCTTAACGCATGGACCCTTTTGTTGCCACTCTCCTATAGAAAACCGCTGCTCTGAATGACTGGGATACTCTGGCGAATATTTACAACCTAGCCTTGGAGTTGTCTCACGGTTTGAACAAAGCTCTCGGTAGGATTGGGCAGAGCACGCCTTTCAACATGATACCTGATGGAACTTCTTATGTCAGGGGATACAACCCCAATCAAGCAATGGGTGCCCTAGCAGTGACCATGAACCCACCACCACCGATAGACCAATAGGCCTGGTATGTATACCCATCGCAAACACAAACAATATCAGGTCTGGAATTTGTTCCCTGGAACTAGCCGCAACAAATGCAAAAACCACTGACATAACCCTCTATAGTACCTTTCTTCCAGTCACACGTGGCTAGAGGATTTTCATCCTCAACTATGGGAGTTGCTGCCACTTTCCCCAGGAACCAACCACAACAGCCGTCACATTATGACATGAACACCTAGCTATCCGCTGAGGTTGAATCTCTCTGGTGATTGGTCTCCTCCCAGACCGTGGACATGGGATAGCTGAAGGTGGGTCCTTCTGTGCCTCGCAACCCCAATTCCCAGAGAGGGAATATCTTCTCCGGCCAATGAAATACCAATGCCAGAGGAAGGAACTACAAAAATGGGCCTCGACCCAACCAACAACAATGGAACAACAATGCAAACATCGTAGGCCCCCCTCTGAACCAAAACAACACTCAGGGCAGTGCTGGACCTACTCATTTCACGTCGATCACTGAACTCCAGCCCTTGACTAACTGGTGTAGATTGCATGACATCGACTCTCATTCCGAGGTGAATTGCACCACACTAGAGAAGGTCATCATGATCTCCCACTTGAACAAACATCAACCTGTCGATCCTACTCCCCTAGAAACATCAGCACAAGAGCCCACTCATGGTAACTTCACCTGTGAGACCGTCTTCTTTGGGACAAACAAAGAAGATAAAGAAGAGCCCAAATTGTAGGGGTTCTTTGATGAATCTATCCTGGCCTTTGAGGCTAATGCCTTCACCAACCTGAAGACTCCTTACAACACTCAGAGTCATGCTGGTAAAGGACTAGTCTACACGCCTACACCACCCAAAGATACCCCTCCCTGGGACAATATGACTGACCACTCCTTCCCACCAAAAGGGCCTCACTCTAACCAAGCTAAGGATCTGACCAAGGGAAGCCAACAATACCCTAGGGGGAGGTTTGACATCACAAAGGCATTGGAAAGAACCACCACCCCCATGACCTTGATGGAGGTTTTATTAAACTGTCTCGAGTAGAGGAAGTCTCTTCTGAAGCTCTTGGGAAACCTAGAATCTGTCAGTCGACCACCCAAGACTGTCACTTTTGACGATGCCAACGTAGCTGTCTTCCGGGGAAACATTGAGGATCCTCCCTTCCTACTAGTTTTGAACATACAAGGGAAGAACCTACATAATTGCTTGGTAGATTCTGGTGCTTCAGGCAATGTTGTACCTTTATCAATATGCCAAAAGCTTGGACTCCATCCCACTCCATCCAAAGGAGCAGTAGTCCAGCTGGACAAAATTGCTGTAAAAATGGTAGGTGAGCTGAAGAACATCCAGATTTAGCTCATCCAAGACCCCCAGATATAAAGTATAGTAGACATCCAGGTGGTCGACATCCTGGATACCTATGGGATGTTTTTAAGTCAAAATTGGTCTAAGGCCCTTAATGGGTATTTCTCCACCGACTTCTCCCACTTATGGCTCCCCTGGGAGGGGCAGTCTAACCAGATCCAGGTAGAAAGTGAACCTAGGATGAAGTAGGCCCTCATTGAAGTTGAGAGGGTGAACGAAGTCCTTTTCTTCAAGACTTCCCCTGGGGTGTATCAACCCCTCAAAATCCTCACATTTTATTTCACCCTTGGGGAGGATCCCATAGTTTCTCAGAGAATTCAGGACCTGGATGAAAAAATTAGGGGTGAGGTTAACTCACAGGGTATCGTGACAACTCCTGATACACTCTTGTTTGACACTTAGTGTCAGGTGCATTATCAAAAATATTATGAACTAGAGTGTGAGCCTTGCATTGCCACTGATACCCATCACATCAATGCCCTCTGGGAGAAGAAACACGAAGCAGATTTGCCTGGACCTAGCAATCATTCTGGCAATACTCCCATAGTGTCTCTTGTCTAGGCACCCTAGCCACAGACCTCTCCAGAGGAGAACCTCACCCATATGCCATCAGAACCGGAGGAAACTCCTCCCACATCCCCAAAAAATAATCCAAATACCACTTTGCCTTCCTAGCCCTATAAAATGAATAATGACTTGTGGACCCTGAAGTTCGACGGGTCCTGATCTAAACAAGGCTACGAGGCCGGAGTGGAATTGATCAACCCACAGGGGAAATCCTTCCTCACATCTTATAGGCTACAGTTTAACTGCATGAACAATGTCATGAAGTACGAGGCCTTGGTCCTTAGACTCCTATTTGTACTGAGGAAAGGAATCACACGCCTCCGGGCATTGGGTGATTCAGAGTTGATCGTTAAAGAGGTCCAGAGCCAATACACTTGTCATGACAAAAGGCTGGCTGCATACTGCAACTGGGCATGGAGCCTCATCAAAGATTTTGATACCTTTGGCATTGAACTCATTCCCTGGAAAAGAAACTACGTTCTGGATGCCCTTGTCGTATCTGCCAGCACCCTTGAGCCAATGGCTGGTTCCCGGCTCTGGAAGTTCTCTTTTGAGATGGTCCCCACCCCGTCCACTCCAGACAATGTCACCCATTTTCAGGTCTTTGAGGATGATCAACATATTCTGGCCTTCATGGCCAATGTTGGTGTCTTTGAGGACCAGATAGTGGAAGAAAGAGATCATGAAGATACCAGGCAGGGTGAAGAAGATGACGTGATCATAGACTTGCCAAGCAACACCATCTCTAAGTGGATGGTAGCACTAGAACGTATCTTTGACTCGGACCCTCAGGGTCGGGAGAAGATATCATCCTCCTCTTAGGGAGGAAAATTTGAAAAAGTCAACATCAGCTAGGCCGGTGAAGAAAAATTTGTCCATATTGGAACCTCCTACTCCCCAAAGGAGAGGGAGAAGATTCTCGCGGTTCTCCGAGAATACATTAACGTAATTGCATGGGGGTATGAGGATATGAAAACCTATGACACATCCATCATGAACCATACCATCCCACTGAAACCTGATGCTAAGCCCTTCTGGCAAAAGAAAAGACCGGTAAACCCACTGATTGAGCCTCTAATTCATCAAGAGGTTTAGAAACTACTATCAGCCCATATTATCTTTCCTATCCGGCACACTACTTGGGTTGCCAACCTTGTCCCTATAAAAAAGAAAAGTGACGAGATCCACCTCTGCGTGGATTTTAGTAATTTGAACAAGGCATCTAAGAAGGATAATCACCCTCTCCCCTCGTTGGATGAGGTATTGCAAATCGTGAATGGATCTCAAATGATGTCCTTCCTAGATGGGTACTTTGGGTATAACCAGGTCATGGTTAAGTATGAAGATAGAGACAAAATGACATTCACCACCAAGTGGGGAATGTTTGCTTACCGAAGGATGCCCTTTGGCCTTATCAACGCAGGGGACACATTTCAAAAGGCTATGGACATTGTGTTCGAAGGCCTAGTGAACTAGTGTATAATCATCTACATGGATGATTTGATCATCTTTTCCCAGGACAAGCATGATCATTCCGCCCACCTCACCCAAATTTGCGAGAGATGTCACCGATATGGTATTTCCCTCAACCCTAAGAAATGCATATTCGGGGTCACTGAAGGGAAGCTGCTCAGGCATATCATCTCCGAGAAGGGTATATCTATTGACCCTGAGAGAGTTAAAGCATTGTTGAATCTGCAGATGCCCAACAATAAGAAAGAAATGAGATCTTTCTTTAGAAAGATCAACTTTGTCTGGTGGTTCATTACTAGATTTGCCAAGATAGTAAAGTCACTCAATGACATGATGAAGAAAGACACAAATAGTGAGTGAAGTCCTGAAGCAAAGTGGGCATTCACCCAAATTAAACAAATGATTGTGGAGGCACCAGTCTTGGCTAGTCTGAACTATTCCCTCTCATTTCACATATACTTCTTTGCTTTGCCACATTCTACCATGGTAGTCTTGACCTAGAAGGTCAAAGGGGAAGAATGACCTATAGCTTTTATGATCTCCCCCTTTAAGAACTCCGAAGTCTAGTATTCATCTTTGGAAAAGCAGGCCTTTGCTCTCGTCCGCGCTGTGAAGAAATTCTGGCATTACATTCTCTGAAGCAAAGTGCATGCTATCATCCCAGACCAAGCTGTTAAGTCTCTACTCCTATAGAGTGAATTGGGTGAATGACGAGGGAAATGGATGGCCATCCTCCAAGAGTATGATTTGGAAATGCAACCCATGAAGATAGTTTGAGGCCAGGGACTATGTAGAGCGATGGTAGAAGGAACTCCAAACATTGAATGTCAAACTTATACAGTGGAGTCCATCACTCAAGATCCATGGTATACCGACCTGGTATACTTATTATTGAACAATGGATGCCCGGAGGGGCTACCCCCAAACAAACGTCGTGCCCTGCGGTTGAAAAGCGCACACTTCATGATAAAAAAAATGGAACACTTTTTCGCATGAACTATGAAGGGATATACCTCCGTTGCATAGATAGGGACCAAGCTACAAAGATGATTGAATAATTTCATGGGAATTTTGGAACTGGGCATGGCTTAGCTGATGCCACTTCCCACCAGATCCTCCAGGCCAGATACTATTGGCCCTGCATCTTTAAGGATGTCTATACTCACATTAGGAGATGCCACACTTGTCAAACAATAACACATTGTGAGAAAAACCCGGCTATGCCTTTGTAGTCGAGATTCGAAGCTAGACCCTTCACCCAATGGGCATTTGAATTTATCAGGAAAACCAACCCCAACTCATCTGCCAACCACCAGTACATTTTGACTGCTACTGATTATTGCACCCAGTGGTTTGAAGTGATTCCTTGCAAAAACAATACAACAGATGTAGTTATTAAATTCTTGGAAGAAAACATAGTCACCCATTTCGGAATGCCATTTGCTATAGAATGTGACAATGGTCTAGTGTTTTCTTTGGCACAATTACTTGAATGGACATATGAAAGAAAGATCACCCTGAAGTTCTCTAGAAACTACTACCCCCAGGGTAATGGTGTGGCTGAATCTAACAACAAAAATCTACTTGAGGTGATCAAACATCTGTTAGAACAGAACCCCCGAGACTAGCATCAAAAGCTTAGGTTCACCCTCTAAGAAGATCGTATCAGAATAAAGGCAGCCTTGGGGACATCCCCATTTCATCTAGTTTATGGCCAGAACCCAGTATTCCCCATCAACTTACAGATCTCAGTATTACAGTCTATGCAGTAATTCAGCAACTGGGACAACATTATGGAGGTTCGGCTCCTGAACCTAGTGTGAATGGAGGAACAAAGAGATGCATCCCTTGAACACTTTTCATGTCACCAAGCAATAGTAAAATGATGGTTTGACTGAAGAGCCCAATATAAGGCCTTTCAGATTTTGGACTTGGTCCTCTTGTGGGACAAAGCTCGGGAAAAGAAGGGAAAGCACACCAAGTTTGAACGGCTTTGGCTCAGACCATATCTCATAGCTGAGATATGTGGGGCAAATACTTATTGCCTCAACACTATGACCAAAGAAGTCATCCCATTTCCTATCAATGGGCAATTTCTAAAGCACTACTTTTAATGAGGTAGGTGATGAGTTTATCTGAAGTTGTACCATATGGAAAGTTCTGGCTTGTAAATATCTTTCCCGATGCTCCGTTTGGAGTGCCTTTGCCTTGTAAATATTTTGTTGGCCGTCCTCTGGGATCACCTTTCCTTTTCATGTTTTCCTTTGTTTTTGGTTTTCTTTTTTTTTTCTTTTGTTTCCCGGGTTCCTAGTGCGTTGTCTTCTTTTTGTAGACAGGTATGCTTCGCACAACATTTAGTCTTTGGAACAGTACCTTGTGCATTCAGGTGAATTTGGGATCTATTGTTAGCATGGTGGAATTTTTCCACGCTCTAGATTTATTTTGTAAGTATGGTAATAGGTTATGAGTAATCCTCATCAGATTCACGTCTTGAAAGTCCAGACATCGGTTAGCAAAAAATCTAAGAAACAAGTAATCAGACGCCTTAAGAGCAGATCAGTTGCACTGGTTTTTGACCAAGTCTAAAATTCATTAAAATATCCTAGGTCCAAAATATTCTCTCCTATTCAGTAATCTAAAAGTAGATGGCAGGATGAAAGAAGTACCACCATTAAAATTAGCTAAGCCTAAGGTTCATGGTGAAAGAAGTACCGCCTTCCCATCTAGAAAAAAAGATGAAAGGAAAAGAACTGAAGAATAGAGAACTCTGGTGTCTAGGGGAACGTGCAAGATATGATGACTTTGGTTTGATATACTCAGTACCTCCTCTCTACTTCTCCCGAAAGTCATCAGCTTGGTTTTCTTTCAAAGCACACACTTCGCAACTGATGAAAGACCGAAAGATTGAATCAATGACGAGTCTGATTTTCTCAGATGCCTCGCACTTTGCAAGCAGAATGCTCAAGATAAAGATTACTTCTAGTTTTACTAACCAGAGATCCCAAAGTTCTCAAATGCGCTAAGACATTCATCCTATATAGTCGCCATTTGTTATGACCTGCATACCCGTCCCTACATTTTATAGGAAAAATGTTGGGTCCCCTTTTTTCGCTTTTGCTTTTTCCCCTTGGTTTCTTTTGTTTCCTTTGTTTCCCTCTAGGATTTTCTCCCATGAGGGTTGTTTTTCTTTTACTTCTTTTCTTCTTTTGCCTCTGGGATCCGGTCTTGGAGTGCTTGTCTTGAGCCAACCAGATCCTAGACTCTGGGATTCTCTGCCATCATGTCTTCTTTTGTGAGAAGGTATGGCTGCATGGGATCCCTGGGCCCAGAGTTCGGAAGTTTGCCTTTTCTGGAGTTTGCAGAAGGAATGCAATGTGTTTTTACACTAAGGGTATAAATGGGTTTTACCAATCACTTTCACATTTACCGCGATCAAAATACTCAGAGCAATTACCAGAGTGATTAAGGTGATTCAAAGTGATTAAGTGCAAATTGCTTATGGTGATTAACAACGTTCAAACGATAGTAAGTAGTGGTGCATTCACGGTCAGTTCTAGGTGAACCAGTTGCAGAGTGCTTCCCATGCTCACCTTCCCGCCTTCCCCGTGTTTCCAAGTAGGCCTTTCAGCTCTCTTCCTTCTAGTTTCTGGTTTTCTTGCTTTTTGTCTCGCTTGATTTTTGTTCTATTTTTTGTTTTCCATCTCTGGTTTTGTTTCTGTTGTCACCTCCCATTAGTGGGATGGATCTGCGAGAGAGTTGTCCGCCCTCTGTGTGGTTGTATTTTAGTGTAGCATTTGTATATTTTGTATGATAGTGTAAATATTTTTGTATATTCTGTACATTGTGTAACTTTCTGCACGAGTTGTGTTTTGGCCCTCGCCATGCTTTGACCCTCTATAGCTTTGTATATTAATGTATATTCCATGTATATCCTTCCATTTGTGGTGAGCTCATTGCGCTCCCTCACATCTAGACCAAATTCTCAAGCTAGACAAAGAGGTATTCGCTACAGTTCAAACTCGACACCTTGCTTGTTCGAGCCATAAAAAATTTCCTTCTCCTCTGTCATGTCATCTTAATGACGAGATTAATTTCCCATGAACAAGCATTCAAATCCCATAACATCTGGCATTTACTTCCACCGTGTTAGCCCACTTGTCACCATTAAGAGCCTTTACGCCGCTTGTCACATGGCCACGTGATGACCCATGTCAGCCAAGTATGGCTCACTGTCGATCACATCGACAATGACAAGTTTTTCTGGACTCTAGGTGCTGGGAAGCCCTCGGGTCTTCATTCCATTTTTGTCACCTAAGCCAATGCCCCGGAGCCCCCGGGTGCTGATCAGAATCCGATCCTTGTCAACTTTGATATTTTGGGATTTTGATGCATGCTAACACTTTTGGATAGGTGCGAAATGGTGGTGAATTCCCCGGAGTCCCTAAAATATTGTTTTGATCATATTATGTATTAATGGTTCTCTAGTCTTGCAAGTTGTAGATAGTTCGATCAAAATGTCTGAACTGATCACTCCTCCTAATAGCCTGAAGTTTCCAAGTACCTCCACTCAGGCAGCCATGAAGACTAAGGCTAAAAAAATGCTGGCCAAACTACCACTAACCTCTAAGTACCCAAGGGAGGGTGTTCTCGTGGGGTCCAAGGTGGACTCCAAGTTGCAAGAAATAACAGAATCAGAGCCTGGAATATTGGCTGAAATGCAGGTCTTGGTCCAGGCCATAAACCAACCAAGGACCACCAGAGATGATATGGAAAAGTACATGGACACCTCCAGAATTATCAAAGCCGCAAGTTTTCCCTAGTCAGTGCAAGCACATGAGCTGATTTTCCAATTGGAAACACTCTACAACGCCCCCACCCGGGTTATTTTACTCGCTGATCCTCAACCACTACACTATCTGGCACCCATCGTCAATCTAGATGTGACTACTTTTGCTTCAGGGCTGGGGATCCCCCAATTCAAGGGAGCCATTGTTCTCTTCCGGTCTGCATCATTGAAGGAGTTTGGGGAAGCTTCCCTTCTCTCCTGGAAACATCTCAACACTCATTGGCTAAAGTCCCCAAGAAGGGACTATAAAGAGATGAAGCTAGAGATTCCCTGTGGGGATTTTAAAGAATGTATCTGTAGACACCCTAAAATGGACAGGCTTGCGACTTTACATTAAACACACTAATTTTCATCTATTAATTAGTGGTTCTTTAATCATTAATTAAACGTCTATTTTCTTCTAAATTCATTTCTCAAATCATCTAATCCAATTCCCAAAATTAATTAAATAATTAATTTTATTTAATTAATTAAGCTTTAATTGATTAATTATCATTATTTAATTAATTAAACTCAATTTCCTATAGTTTAAATCCAAATATTTAAACTTACTAATTAAATTCTTCTAATTAAATTAATTTCAATTAAATTAATTTAATTTCATCAAATAAAACAATTCTTAATTAAAAAGAATTCAATTATCTCACATGTTGAAAATAATTATTAAATAAATGAAT